>JAAOAY010000374.1:0-76795 GCA_013396255.1 Fusarium sp. NRRL 25303 | reverse complement strand
CAATAAGCCGCTGGCATCCCGAGTCACGATCTCAAGCCACGGACAAGAGGAATTGGAGCATTCGACTTTAGCCGGAATATAGATGATAGATGCTACCGATCAAAGAGTGCGGAGGAAACATCACACCAGCTCTTACGTACGCGTCCTACCAATCGCATCACAGACTCGTTCTTGGCCATAAGGGGTTCCTCGGCTGTCATTGGCCACCTGAGCCCTTACCGTCTTGGCTCCAGTGTTTACCGTCTTGGCCTTCATGCGAGTGGAGAAGAAGAGGCTGAGATTTCCAAGATGAATGCAAAGAGTTGCTTTTGCTAGTCACGGAGAGCCAGGTTCCGAGGTAGGGCACCAAGCTAGAGAGTCAAAGAGCCTGATGATATTGGTATTAAGGACTAAGAAGCTTGGCATCGACTTGTGGCAGGCGAAATGGAGCTGTCTACGAGTATATATAAAGAACATGTCGCTCACCAACTGAACTGACTCTCCAGCTCATTAGGGTTCTTCGATCTACTCTCCAATTATCTAGCCAACATCATGGTCTCCTTCAAGTCTCTCCTCCTCGCTGCCTCAGCACTCACCGGAGCTCTCGCCCGTCCCTTTGACTTCCTCGACGAGCAAGACGACGGCAACTCCACCTCCGTCCTCGAGGCCCGTCAAGTCACCGGCAACTCCGAGGGTTATCACAACGGATACTTCTACTCTTGGTGGTCTGATGGCGGTGGCTATGCCAACTACCGAATGGGCGAGGGAAGCCACTACCAGGTTGATTGGCGCAACACTGGTAACTTTGTTGGTGGAAAGGGTTGGAACCCCGGTACCGGCCGGTGAGTTAAAGATATTGTCGAGTTTGAGAAGAGTGATGTGCTGATTACAGACTAGAACCATCAACTATGGCGGTTCTTTCAGCCCTCAGGGTAACGGCTACCTCTGCGTCTACGGCTGGACTCGCAGCCCTCTCGTTGAGTACTACGTACGCATCCCTTTCCCAGTCCCGCACTTCTCGCTTACAATATCTAGGTCATCGAGAACTACGGCACTTACAACCCCGGCTCTGCTGGCCAACACAAGGGCACCGTCTACAACGACGGTGATACTTACGATCTCTACCAGACCACCCGCTACAACCAGCCCTCCATCGACGGCACACAGACCTTCAACCAGTACTGGGCCATCCGCCGCAACAAGCGCAGCAGCGGCGCTGTCAACATGCAGACTATCTTCAATGCTTGGTCCTCTGCTGGTATGAGACTTGGAAACCACTACTACCAGATCCTGGCTACCGAGGGATACCAGAGCAGTGGATCTTCGTCTATTTATGTCCAGACTAAGTAAGACTTTAACTGAACTGCCTGTAAGAGGTTGCTAGCCTTGAGAAACGGGAGTTGAATCCTCTTTGGTATGGTTTGGGGGTGATGCTGTGAAGATGGCGGATGTGAAAACTTTGAAGAAGGGTTGACTTAGTGTCAATTGATGGGGGCTTTACTTTTCAGCGCGGGACATTTCTCTTTTGAAGTTATGTCTTGTCATTCTCTAGTACATAACTTTGATCTGATCAATATTACATATCGTGAACTATCTTCCAAGCTCAGTGAAATCATTAGTCATGTTCTATAACCATTCTTTATGCCTTTATCTACCATAACTTACGTCCCTCGTTCTTGCTCCCGGCAGAACTCTCAGCTCAACATCATTCGCATCCTTGAACCCTTTTGTATCATCCAAAGACCCAACGACCGTCTGGTCTATCGACGAGTATCTCGCATGGCTGCCTGACGATGATGGCCACGCCTCGCTACCTCGCTGCTTGGAGTGAAAGCATATCGTTCGGTTGCCAAGCCCAGAGTGTTTCCTCGAAGAATCCCAGCTATTGCTTTCTCGACTTTGTTCTTGGGACTTTGTTCGTGATCCGAAATATGGGCGCAGCGACGGGAGGCAAGCGACGACGAGACCTATGTTGACATCTAAAGCGCTCCAAAGAACTACAGTATGATCAGCGATTGCGCGTTCAGCGTTGGGAGAAGTCGTACCAATCGTACTGAGTGATATACTCGAGTCGGCTCCGGCCTTCCAGATCATGACGAAGCGGACTAGACTAACAGCCATGTTGACGGTGCCGAGAAGGAAGGTGAAGTATATACCAAGTCTCAAAGTTCTTCTGACATGAAGAGCTGGTACGATCAACCACGGTATAATGAACACTGAATCTTGTTAGCTGCCACCCTTTCAATTTGAAGGTCAACTCACCTAGCAAATCTCCCAGAAATGACAGCCCCCAGCCAACATGAAAGGTGACAGCATAAGTCCACTTCGGACATGTCCTAGAAGGCCTGGTATCCCTGTAACTTTATCAGCGCCGTGCCCCAAAAACACACTGAAAGAACCTACCAGCTTCGGCTTATGGGGAGACAAATGCAGAATAATATCACTACCGTAATGATGTAACTGGCTCCAACGAACCAAATCGTGGCCCAAAGGAATTTGCGTCTCTTAACCATAAACTCGGGAAATACTTGTAGGTAAACTGCCAGAAGAGCAGCTTTGCACAAGTATAGCGTCGTATAAAACGGAAAACTCGATGCAAAGAGCAACTACACCACGTTAGCTGCGTCCCCTACCCCGATTATTTTACTCACCTTCAATATCAATACCAAATTGGCAGATCCTCCATGATAGCCCTCCAATGTTGTGTGAACACTCGGATCAAATGCGTGGAGGACCGCAAACGCAGGTGAGAAAGCAGCTGTAATGACGCCCGAGATCCACGCTGCCACCATAAAAATATCGCTGAGAAGCAATTTCCGCTTTTGTATCCGCAGTCGAAGATTGAGGCGCGCGACGACGAGGATCGTCGCTATGAATACGAGTATTTGAGACACCTATACCCGTTAGCACAAGTCCCTTCTGTGCAAGCGCAGACCTTACAAGAATATCCTTTGCCTCTGGATTCTTCATCGCGACAACATGCCAACAGCACTTTTTGAGAAGGGAAATGGGCATAAGAGCGAGTTAGCTGTTTTTAACCGCGTCAAACGGGTCTTCGGCAATAAAATGGCTTGGGTTTGAGTTTGGCCCTGGCATTTCTTCGTGTCTTGCCTTTCTTGGCAACATGCCAACTGTGGCGCTAAGATGGAAGCGTCAGTTATTCTACAGTGGATTGGGATTAGGTCTGGACGTTTTAGGGGATTGACGGTGCCTTGCGGGCCGAGGCCACCTTGGCAAATATTGAACTATTCCCGTTGATGGAAAGGAAATGGCGTGCTGGACAGTAGATCTTGTCACCGAACTGGTAGGCTAGAAAGTGATGTCACGAGGAGCAAGCATGGTTATAATGTGTATTTCTGTTTAATACCTAGAGGCTATGAGTAGAGTTTCCTATGGCTTTGTTTCACTAGCTAGTGAGGTAAGAAAACTTAGGATCTCTATCCTGAGTGATGAGATTAGCCAGGCAACTCTAGATAAAGCTTAGGGCGCTCTTTATTTTAGCATCCTCTTCTCATGTGTCAGCTTTGGTGCTCCATGAGGCTTAGCCTGACTTATCAAGACCAGGAGGGAGGTAGTTATGTCTTGCTTCACTGCATGGATCGCAGTAATAGTCGTCGGAGCGGCAAACCTCCTGGCAAACGCAGGGGCAGCGACAGACCTTGTTGGCAAGCTGCTCGGGACCGTTGATATCGTTCGAAGGTTCGATGACTGCCGTTAGTTCTCCAGGCGCAGCAGTGCTGGGAGGCGTGCTGGTAGCTAAGCTATTCTGAGACATGGTCATCTGAATGTAATGACGGGTTGAAGAGCGTAAGATGCTGTATCTGTGGATCTGAATGTGTCCTGTGAGTTTACAGATTTGGATGGCGCGTGTAGCAACCATATATACCTGTTGTAGAGTCTGCGAGATGCCAGTGGCACAGTTAGATGGGAAGTCGGGTATCCTAGGACACTGCCAGTGAGAGCAGCGAAACATCTACTATGTGCTGTAACTGTGCTTCTCGTATATTCTGAATGACACTTGAACAGGCTTGAGCCATCCAGTTTGATACCACTGGCAACTGTTCATAATTTGTGAGCATCATGTCCCACTGTGAACAAGGCTGTTCCAAACAATCACTACAAGGCTTTGAACAACGGATCTGAATATCACAAGGGAATATTTACAGAGTTGGGATTCTTTGAGCACGGAAACCGACTATCCAATACGATATGAGTAGAAACAGTCCTCTTCCCTAATTTGCTGTCTGTAGTTGTATTGCCCTTGTCCCGTTACTGAGCATTATGAGTTCCTCCGAGGCATATGTCGCATAACTTCTTCTCAGTCTGGTGAACAACATTCGTGCAGGTATTGCAAATAGTGCATGCGCATATTTGGTTGGCCATTTGCCTGACTTGACAATCTGAAATGGCTAGATCAATAGCCTCAGAGGGGAGAATCTGGATGTTCGGAAACTTCATGACGTTGTTGTCGGCTCTGTGGATCTACAGTTCGTATTCTTCAGTTTGAGTAGCAGGGGTTTCTGTGTCTTGTTGAGTTGGAATGGAACTTTGGGGTCATGCACCTTGCGAAGAGAGTTTATATAGCTGTTGATGTAGAAACATCACTATCTATCGATTTCACTTCGCGATGGCAGCAGGGCTTGTTACACGCGGCTACTTAGTCACACAATGGTCCTCGCTGGATTGTTACTTATGTTTGCCCATATAACCACAATGACAAATACTTCGCTCATTCGGAGTACACTGACAAAGTGATCCAGATTTGAGGATGATCCTCTTTATTATCAACGAGTAAGTCCATCACAAGGAGATGCAGAGTATTGTGTATAAGAATCCGCAGCGAGCATTATCGAAAGCCAATTCCAGTGGCTCTAATAACTAGTTGGCCAATTTGCCCTCTCCTCATGGTGTTCCTGCAGACGGTACAAGCGCTTCTAGCTCAATATCAGGGCAAAGCTCAACACAAGGTTGACACCTGGAACCCCTAGTGGCTACAAGGTTCATGCATTGCGGCAGAGTCTTGCAGGCGCAGAGAGACATTGCGCTTTCTTTACTGGCATCGTGATTGATGTGTCCAGTGTGAGGATTCTTTACCTGGACGGGAGGGGAGGGAGAAGGGTCTGGGGTGGCATTGCTGGAAGACATAGTGACAGATTGCGGTTCGATCTTGGATGTTGCTGTGATTGTGGAGTTCTGTAGTGTTTTGTGTTGTGAGTCTCCTGAAGTGTGATGTTCCAGCTGAAGTTGGGCCAACGGTGAGCTTATATCCATGGTAGACATGGCAGGCATATGAATCATTCCCTTGTCGTTGAGCTTCGTCACGGCCAATTTGAACTTCTTTCACGGTGAAAAGCGTATTAAACGCACAGTAAATGCCTGCAGAAATGTCCTTGACCGTGAGTCCTTGATTTCCAGCATTCATTCACTTCGAGCCTCGCATCATTATTCAGAGGTCTCGGCACAGACATGACAGATAGAAGAGAAGACTATGAATGGCAGCTACGCGTAAAATGACTAATTCCAATATCCTTGACAGCATCGCAAGTCTACAGGCTGTGCTAGATGGCATTGAGTCTCCTTCTATCGAGATAGCTTCAACAGAGATAGCCAAACAGTAGTTTTTCGTGTCATGACAAAGCTCGCTGTCATTTTCTTTGTCACACTCATATGAAGTTCATTTAGCACGTACTGATCAGAAACCAGTATTCTCCTTTCAACATCCATTGTCGCAGAGAGCATTGTGTCTTGCTCACATTAGGGTTAGGATAATCACGGCTGATACACTGGCGTTGCCGCGTGTCAATGCGCGACACGTACGCCACCAGTTTCCCTGACAAGCAGCAGCTCCAAGCACTGCTAGTGTCCCTGAATATGAACTCAGACTCTGGTTCTCTCGATATCTCGCACTGACCGACCTGTTCCTGAATTTCTCGGCAAAAACTGCGCCTCGGATGCCTCTTGAATCATTCAGCACGTGTAATAATATCACCAATCAAAGCGTAAGGCTTAGCGTTCCCAAAAAGGGGCCCCGCAAACAGACCAATCACTTCCCTTTCTAATTCCGGTACAGCGGGGTAAGCACTGTAACCCCAGCGGCCGCTCCCCAAACCTCCCCAACCCAATTCGATTCCATCAATTCTCTCTCTCCAACATCCTCTCCAAACCGCACGCGACATGACGCCATGCGCCCTTCCCACGCAAACATCGGCTTCTGGCTGGTGTGGTTCACCGCCCTGATCTGGTCCTACCACAACTCCTACGACGACCCGTCCTCCTTCTTCTACAAGTCCCGCATCGCCTTTAACCGTCGCTACTCTGCCGTCCGCGAGAAACAGGTCGACGAGTACCTCGAGCGCGAGATCTTTCCCGTCGCGCACAAGCAGCGCACCGAAGTACAAGTCGATAATGAGTTCCTGTGCATCGGCATTCCGAGTATAAATCGCACGACGTCGGGGTTTTTGGCGCATACTGTGGGCAGTCTTGTCGATACGTTGACGCCGAATGAGCGCAATCAGATTCACATTGTTGTGCTGCTGGCGGATAAAGATCCAACGAAGCACTTTGCTTACGGGAAGGATTGGTTATTCGGGCTGGCGGACGATGTGCTAGTGTACTCGAACGACTCAAAGACCGATTCAAAACTCAATTACAAGGTTCTTCCTCACGATGTTCGCGGTATGGGACGAAGCGACGATCGCGTAGAGAACATACGACTCGACCATTCGGTCCTCTTCGAAGCGTGTCGACGACGCGACCCGACGTATTTTGCCCTCATCGAAGACGATATAATAGCTACACCCGATTGGTTCACGCGGTTCAAAAAGGGTGTCATCGAGGTTGAGCAAAAAGCGACCGAGGCGCATAAAGACTGGATGTACCTGCGCCTCTTCTACTCCGAGATCTTCATGGGCTGGAACAATGAAGAGATCTTTGACTATCTCAAGGTCGTCATCCTAGGATACACCGCGTTGATAGCCTGTCTTCTCCTCGCACTCCGATGCAGACAGCGCCGCCACGCCGGCTCCTTCGCAACCAAAGACTTCGCCCAGACCGTCGCTCTCCTCCTGGGTCTCTGGATCCCCGCCTGTTTAGCGCTTGCCTTTGTGACCGGACGCATCACCCTCCACCGACTATTCACACGCTCCCCCACGGTCCGCGAAATGCCACGCTACGGATGCTGTGCGCAAGGGCTAGTGTTTCCGAACCATCATCTACAGAACTTGCAGGATTTTCTGCGCGAGCCGCCGTTTCAGTTCCCGGGGGATATGATCATGGAGGATTACGCGAGAGATCATGGGCTGAGCAAGTGGGCGCTTGATCCGAGTGTTTTACAGCACGTTGGGCTGGTTGAGTCGAGTGATGGGCCGCGAAGGGCTGAGGTATGGAACTTTAGTTTTGAGAGGTTGAAGGGATCGTTGGCGTGATGGAGATACCCGACATATACATATAACTAGTCTACGCATTTGTGATGATGGGGATCGTCGCGTTGGAGTGGCGATCAATTGGCGAACGCGATGGAGCGGGTTTCTTCAGCGCGTCGCCATCTGTACATGACGCTCAATTAAAACATTGCATAAATAAAAGTTATCGTTCATATATTATTCTAACTCTTTTCGGAAATACACGCGTTCAAAGCCATCCTCCACCCTCCTGCCAGTCTCCACGAAGCCCATCTTAAGATACAGCCCCAGATTCTCTACCATCTTGACATTTGTGTACAGCTCCAACGCATTGCAACCTCGCGACTTTGCAAAGTCTTCTGCATAGCGCATCAATACTTTCCCGTAGCCTCGACCTTGTGCGCTTGGGTCAACGACCAAGTTCTCGATCTTTATGGCGTCGGAGTCTGGTTCGTGTTGAAGAACGAGCGCGCCGACGGGGGATTGAGCGGTACACAGGATGAATATGTCGTGGGTTGTGAGCAGAGATGGGTAGTCTGCTGTCATTGGGGCTGGTGGTTTGCCGATTCGGGGGATGTATTTCTCATATGCTGCGTTGACCATCAATTGAATTGAGGGTACGTCACTCGCTTTGGCGCGGGTGAGCGTGAGGTTTGGCGAGATGCACGGAGGGTCAAGCAATGTCTCAGCCATGTTGTCGCGCTCACGATGAATGGGTATCCAGACAATACAATTGACAGAGAATACAATGTAAAGATGAGATTCACTCACCTGGCATTCATTCTCAAAGGCTCGTCTTGATTGAAGACCGGGCCGGTTCAATGAGTCAAGATTGGATTGAGGAGTTACCTACCCGGCACCGACTGGCAGACGTTGATGACGCGCATAGCGATTGACTGCCTAACAACACCACGACTTCTGACGCGTCAAGTTGAATACAAATTATTTCGTGCTAAACAATATACGACTATTTCCTAGCTCATACGACATCAATCTTTATTAATGGTGTCTTGCACTGAATGACCCGCAGAAGGGATCCTTTGGCTGATGTGAGCCACTACACCACTGCGGAGATTTACTATCGCTCCATTAATTTTCGTATAGCGTATCGCTCAACAAAATAAGCCAACCCATAAGCCAGCCTCCAAAACTTCGCACGCCAATAATCTAAATACATTCCTTATCGCTAGTAGCCTCGCATGCAATGAGATGAGCACGCCAAGACAGCTGGCTGATCCACGCCAGCGGACTTTAGGATCGTCATCCTTGAAAGTCCGCAACCAGCATTTCCAGAAACGTCTACCCACTGCCTTTATATAAACGTCCCTAGAGCCTCATGATTACCCTCTCACAACCCAAACTTCAATATCATAGACACAATTGATATGAAAGTCCTCTTCCTCGGCGCATCAGGGTCCATCGGCAGCGAAGCCCTCCGCCAATGTCTCTCCCATCCAAAGGTCACATCCGTAGTCGCCTTCGTGCGTCGCGCCCTACCCTCAGATCACCCCAAACTTCAGACCATCATAATAAGCGACTTTTTAAAATGGTCTCACGATATTCTTCTCCCGCATGTTGATGCTGCTGCGATGATTTGGTAAGTCATCTCGTTACTACTAGAGGGGATTTGGGGCTGATGATTTTAGTGCCATGGGCTCGTATAGAGGAAACGTGAATGTCGATATGGAGTATCCCCTCGCGTTCCAAACTGCTTTCGCGGCTCTTCTTGAGAAACAGCCTAAGCGAGAACCATTTCGGTTTATTCATCTCAGTGGGAAGTGGGTTGTTCAAGAGCAAGATGCCAAGTTATGGGTGAACGACTACCCTCGTAAACTCAAAGTACGTCCCCTTCCATTTCATCTCACCACTACTGACAGGTTCAGGGACTGTATGAAATTCGCTCGCTAGACGTCGCGAAAGAGCATGCGACTGTTTGGAAGGCCTGGATGCTGAGACCCGGAGGCGTCATTACCCAGAGGATGAGAGTGCCTGGGTATTTAGCTCAAGTGCTCTTGGGTGATGATTATGTTATCAAGAATGAGGAGCTGGGTGCGTTCTTTACGTATTTGGCTGTTGAGGGGAGTGAGAAGGACGAGTTTGTTATTCTAAACAGAAGGATCGTTGAGGGGGGAAGGGAGTATTTGAGGAAGATGAGCTCCTTGATTGAGAATTAGTTCATGGAAAGTTGGTAAGCAACTGATGTGTGGTTTGTACGTTAGATGAGTATTGAGATTTGAACGGCGAATAGGTTCCTGCAGACAAGAACGGACTGATTTATAGCGCAAAAAAACAGATGGCAAACAACTTTTATGTCTGATGGTTGAAGTTACATCCTCACCCAGGGCCAGTCCACGTTTCTTGGAACAATTGACCTAGATCTCGCTAAAGAAGACTTAATTAAGACTCTGGACCTGGATGCATGAATGAGCAAGATGAAGCGTATTTTGCCTTGGGAGATTCGATTTTAGCTGTTTTGCCCCAACAGCCTGGATCGAGGCTCTCTCGCGAAGTGCATACAGCATTATCATACTGTCTGGAGCACGAAGCTATGTTCATGAGACTGGCGAAGAGAGGCTTCAATTCACTTCTGCATCGTCTGATCCATGTTAGATAATTGCAAATATATAGTTCTATGGTGGCCATGGCCGAACAAATGAGAGTTTGTCTACAAGGCCGATGATGGAAATCTTATACATGACAATACAGAAACAAATAATCCTTCATAGAAAGCCTAGATTCGCTACTGCATCATTCATCGTGTCGAAAACAGTACCCTCCAATCTGGCTGTTTAAAAGTGAAGCCCTCACTCACATTGCGACGACGCCTCAGCGAGCGATCATCATACTACGTGAGTCACTCAAAACTAGAAAGGTAGTGTGTGCTCCAATGTCACGGTACTACGAATATGCAAGGCCTAGACCTGAACATTATTACGCTTCCCTAGTCGTCGGCTTCGTCATCTCATCCCGCTCAAGATTATTAAGCGCCGAGCCGAGCCGAGCCGCGCGTTACAAGCTCTGCCATCGGCATCCCACAATCCAGCATCTCACCGGTCTTTACATGAAGATCCCTCTGCAGGCGTCGCAAGACACTCGGCCGAATAATATATCCGTATGACTCTTACCGTTACATCAAAGATCCCCATCCCTGCCAAGAAAGCATGGCGATCGCCATCCAATTCAGGAAACTCGTCACCTTCACATGCAGGTCCAAAAGCCGTATTTCCAGGCCGCGTACTAAAAACATGGCGCTGACTCGTGCTCTCGCATTTTGGTGAAAGGACCCCTGAAATGCCGATGGAAAAAGCCGATTTCGGAATTAAATTCGGATAACCGGCAAAGCGTACATCCGGAGGCGGAGACCCCGTAGATTGATAAGATGGCGTAGATAAAAAGCGCCGAGCTCTCTTTCACTTTTAATGCTTGTTTTCTCATATGTTTTAATTGTTTGGGTGATAGGTATCAACATGACTGCAGGTTTGAAGAACGTTATTGTCATTGGCGGCTCGTATGTTGGGCTTGTAAGTGCATTCTATGGAATGGTGATGGATTTAACTAACGTCAATCTAGGCTGCTGTGAAGGAACTGGCTACGCTTCTACCAGTTACTCATCGTGTATGAACACTACCTCAATTTCCAGAGTTCATGGCTAATATATCGAAGGTACTGTTAATAGAACCTCACAGCCATTTCCACCATCTCTTCGCCTTCGTAAGTCCCTCACAAATCTCTTCTCACTCAAACTAACACTCTCAGCCCCGATTCGCCATCGTGCCAGACCACGAACACAAAGCCTTCATTCCCTACACTGGCTTCTTCTCCTCCCTCCCCAACGCCCCCAACCACACCATCGTCCGCGCCCGCGCAGTATCCCTGCAAAAGAACCAACTCACCCTCGACAGACCATGGCAAGGCTCAACAGAAATCCCCTTCGACTACGCTGTCGTCACAACGGGAACACGACTCCAGGCGCCTAGCAACATGCAGCACGACGACAAGAAGCCTTCTGTTGAGTACTTCAAGTCTTATCAGCAGGGCATCAAGAATGCAAAGTCCATTGTGATTGTTGGCGGTGGTGCGGTTGGTATTCAAATGGCGACGGATCTAGGGGAGGTTTACCCAGAGAAGAAGGTGACGCTGGTTCATTCCAGGGATAGGCTCATGCAGCTTTACCATGAGAAAATGGATGCTATTCTGAGGGACAGATTGCAGGAGCTTGGTGTTGAGTAAGTCAGCCTTTTAGCTCTGAGATGAGAAGCGCTAACGGAGCAGTGTCATCACCGGCACACGAGCCGTGATCCCAGCGAAGGGCTTCCCGACAGACGGATCGATATTCGAGCTAGAACTCAAAGACGGAAGAAAGATACAGACAGATCTCGTCATTCCGGCAACGGGCCAAACACCAAATAACCAGTTCCTCAAGGATCTCCAGCCCACGTCTGGATACGAGATTATTAACCCCGCTAACGGGTTCATCCGAGTTGCACCGACACTACAATTCGCTGACCCCGAGTACTCGAATTTGTATGCATGCGGTGACATCGCCGACAGCGGAGCTCACAAGGCTGCGAGACCAGGAGCCGGACAAGCGCAGGTTGTAGCGCAGAATATCGCTGCTATGGTCAACGGTGGACGACCGGAGCAGAACGTTACGGTTGATCCTCCTGCTATCCACTTATCTCTTGGATTGGTACGTACTATCTAGCATGCTGAAATATCGTGACTAACAGTTTTATAGAAAAAGAATATTGTGTTTAGAAACCCTGGAAAGGGCCAGACTGAACCTACGATCATCTGGAGAGACGAGTAAGTTTCCTAATTGGTTTTACAATATGAGATACTGACATGCTTGCAGTGGATCGAGAGATATGAACATTGAAGGCGTCTGGGAGAGGAGGGGGCAGAGAGTCACGCGACAGGATGACTACCATCTTTGAGCTGGCTGCTTTGCGAGGGTGATTAGAAGATTAATTTTGTAGAAGGTAGACCTTGGTTTATATGCAAGAGATCTTCAAAAGCTGGATGAGTTGCATATTGATGAGTGACAGTTATCGTGTCTTGCAGGTGCATGGGATTATCGTTTGAGAGTAAAGACTGACTATTTTAATGTGATGAAGCATGTGACATAAGTGTCACCTATGAGTTTCAGTATGATCACTAATTATATATGGATTCATATGGAAAATAGGAATATTACTACTATTGTATGTCGATAATGGTTATATGTTTCACGGGTTGAGTCTATGATTGAGAGAGAGAGAAATCGCGCTTTATATTCATAAATCCAATCCCATACTCGCTAGCAATAACCAGACTCGCTAATAATATTGTAAACAGGCATGTAACAATGATCTGCGCTTCAAGAGAACTCCAACAAAGACTGGCCGCGTATAACTCCATTATAGCCCATAACCTGTGGGTACATGCAACTGGCCATTAGGCTCTGTTGCTGCAACGCAAATTGATGTTGCGCTGCCAAGGCAAACGCTTGCTGACTCGCGATCAGCCCAGTGGGAGATGGTCCGTAAAAGCCCGGACCAGCAGGCGGAGAGAAATAGAGGAGAGGAGATGGCGAGAAAAAAGGGTATGGCGAGAGAAAAGGAGATGGTAGAGGTGAGGATGGAGGTGAGGGGATTGTCGGCATAGCCGCACATCCAGAGATCTTTGCTCTGTACCCCTTGGGTCGGTACTTCGCCTGAAGAAACCTCCCTTCCCACTTTGTGGGATGATAAATAACGTCATGTCCACCAGGGACTGACTGATTGATGATGACTCGCGCTGGTCCTGGGTTCATACCCATGGATAGTGTGTATTTGCCTTTAAGGCAGAGAGGATACTCCAACCACGGGCCGGCTACCTTGAGCGGTAGTGCCTCTTTGTTGTGAAAGGTGTGAGGGTATGTCGAGAAAGGACTAAACTCAGGGACCTGCTCACTTTGCTTTCGGACCTCATGCGCAGGGATCTTCTTGAATGAGATGTTCTCTACGTCGGAGAGAGAGTAGTAGGAGCATGTTGACGAGTTGTCATCCATGTCATCATCTGACCTGCTCATGTGGTCCATGACCCCCAAGTCTGCAAGAGAAGGCATTGTCGCTGGTGAAAGGGTTGCGAGAGAGAGAGCGAGAAGAAGAGAAAGTGTGTGGGTCGGTAGCGACCAAGTAATGTAATTGTATTTATCGTTCTGCGGCTCAAGAGCGTCTAACAAGGCTAGTGTATGACTGCGACGTTGACCCCAAGGGACGAAAATGCTTAGGTAAAATCAGGTAAAATCAGGTAAGCTCAAGTAAAATCAGGCTGACTTTTGACAAAGTGTTGCAAGCAAACCGGTTGAAAGCTGAAGACGTGCAAGGCAGAAACTGATATGAAAGGATGAAGAATGGAAGTGGAAACAGAGGGATGCAAGGTCTTTACTTATACACGAAGGGCAAGAGAGTTTTGAGATTGAGGGCTTTGCTGTCCTGGATGAAGGGGGATCGTAGGTTGTCGTTACGAAGGTTAAAGAGGAAGTGTCTCCTTATGATAGGCCAGCACTTAGAGGATTATATAAATTAAGCTCGGGCCGTGACTTGCCCAGATATTCACGTTTGCAAACGTTATCTATCGGCCAATCATAACTGACGCACCCATGTTCTATTTACCTTTCACGCAGCACTTCTGAATGCATTTAGCATCGCAGCGAACCTAGTAGTGAAGTAAAAAGCAAGGTTTCCCTTTGCGCCAGTTGTTATTCGTCCTGGAGTTCGTGAAGATCACATGACGCTTGATATTTGGTGTGCAGGTGACTGAGGTTTACATGTAAGCAACTACATGTTCTTGCTTGTGGACTCACTGTGTATCCCTTGTTGTTATGCGAGGTGCGTGTGAGGCGCGTGATGCGAGCCATCAGCTGTGAGGTCTATCAACTCACTAACGATCGAACTCCAGGCTAATTGCCCACCAGATGCAGCGCTGGACGTTGAGTCACAAGTGAAAAATTTGATCTATTGTCGTACAAGTTTAAACTTTATGTCCTTTTAGGTTGAACATGAATATTACCCAGATTATCAGGAAACTATGAAACTTGCCTGTCCAATTAACCGTGGTCGACATTCACGATTGATAGCACAGCTTTTTTACGCCTCGTAGGCACCAAGATTCGACCACCTGGAAGCCGAAGGTGACGATGACATGGGAAATTCTCTACATCGTAGCATCGTGAAAGCTTCTGGGTAAAAGCTTATATTGAGGGAAAGAGAATATCGGTTGCTCATTTATCACCTGTATTTGCAGCCTAAAGCTTAACCTTATAGGCGACAGTCATCCCCATAGCTCTGCATCGTAGACATACTTTAGTACATTTCACAGTTCTAGTCATCGACGGCCTCCGATTACCCTGCCTTGGCCAGTCCGAGTGGATCACGAAGAGCCCTGCCATAAGCCATTTGAGTGTCCCTCCACTGGACTATTGTGTTGACATTTGGTGCACTGCCTCAACTATATCCATGAAAGTATCCCTTAGAGTCCATAGCCCTGACGACTGATGCTTCCATCGCGCGCATTACCCCAAGTCCCTCTTCATGCACCAAGACTCACCTTCTACTAACTTCAGCGATCAACATAATTCCGTGCAGGTCTTTTCGAGAGGGTTCCCAAGGCTTCGAGAAGTATCCATATAGTAACAATAACCACGATCCGGGACGCCACTTCACTTCCTTGTTCATTTGAATAAAGCTTCTTGAGCTCCCTCTAGGAAGCAAGAAACCATCAGACCTGAATATAGGGTGTCAAAATAAACTGAGCAAAGAGTCATCTAAACTAAACTTAGGCTAGATTTACCTAAGCATCTTCATCGCTTAGGGTCAAGGTCCTGACTTTTCTTTACAAGCTCGCCTCCATGCAAGGCCTCGCGCTCTCATTCATCAGAGTCTGACTCAGCCGGCTATCTCGAGCGGAATTACTCTCCCCTCCATAACAATTCTGCCGAACCACCCCGGACTGTCACACTCACCCCGCACTCCACCGGAATCCTTCCGACCCCCAAGACTTCAAAGTTCGGCACTACCAGGCTATCAACGGGTAATGCTTTACACAATGACAGCACAATCATCCTCATGACATAAGAAGGGCGTGACCTTGGGGTCCGGTCATGGTGAGGAGGTTCTTTACTTCTCTTCAATTGAACTATTCTCATCTGCAGTAGTGAATTGATCAATTGCATCATTCAATATGTCTGACTCTCAGTATACTCTCTACTCTTACTTCCGATCCTCATGCTCAGCGCGTATTCGCATCGCTCTCAACGCAAAAGGAATTCCATATGAGTTAGCATTCGTCAATCTTCTCAAGAATGAGCATCTCTCCGATTCTCACAAGACCCTCAACCCATCAGCTTCCGTCCCAGTTCTCATCTCCAATGCCTCAAAAGACAAACCCTTCCGCATCGGTCAATCCGTCGCAGCCCTAGAATACCTCGAAGAAAAGCACCCTTCCCATCCTCTCCTCCCCTCCAACCCCGAAGCACGTGCAACAGTGCGAACCCTCGTCAACATCATTTGCGCAGACATCCAGCCCGTTACAAACCTGCGTATTATGCGCCGAATCAGAGAACTTGGTGGAAATGCAGAAGAATGGAACAAGCAGCTCATGACCGATGGACTCAAGGCTTATGAGGAGGTTGTGAAGGATTCAGCGGGGAAGTGCAGCGTTGGTGATGAGTTGACGCTGGCGGATGCTTGTCTTATGCCTGCGATGTGGAATGCTGAGAGGTTTGGTGTTGACTTGGCGTTATTTCCCACGATCGTGAAAATCGTGGAGGGTTTGAAGGATCATCCTGCTGTTGTGAAGGCGCATTGGCAGAATCAGCCGGATACGCCTGGCAATCTCAAGGCTTGATGGATGTAGAGCTTATACGCAAAGCTGAATGGCTACGGTAGTTAAAATGGAAATTTCCACTTCTTCCAAATGAATGTGTATTGCTACTTGCTAGTCGCAAGTTGAATCTTGATCGCGCTGACATGAGTAATGGGGACATAACACTCAAAATATCAAGGATACGAGAAGCTACATGCTGCCGTGATCCAGCATGACAATACAAGGGTAGAATGCACACAAATATGGCATACGAATTGATGCAAGTAAAGTCTATTTAGCTTTTGATACTACCTATACGTTTCACAAATTTGCTTCACTTGAACAGAGGAAGAGGCTCAAGGATCTGTCCCGACACCTCACCAAAGCCAACCTTCTTATCGCCACTACCATACGCACCACGAATAATGAGAGTATCGCCATTCTGGATGAACTTACGCTCCTCTCCATCCTTCAATTGAATGGGCACCTTGCCGCCCTTGGTTTGTTCCAGCATACTACCCTCGGTACCAGACTCAGTGCCGGAGATAGTGCCCGATCCGAGAAGATCACCAGGACGAAGGTTGCAGCCTGTGATGGTGTGATGGGCAATCATCTGGGGCCACGACCAGAGCAGGTTGCGTGAGGTTGTCTTGCTGAGATGGTTCTTGTTACCAGCGGCGGCTGCACTTGGTTAGCCATGTTCATCTGGGAGGCTTTGATAGACTTACTAATGATTTCGACCTCGAGGTCAATGTCCAAGACATTGTTCTCCTTCTTCTCCTTGAGATAAGGAAGAATCTCATTATCATTCTTGATACCAGCTGCCTTGGCCCCCTCAAGAGCATCAGCCAGCACGACCCAAGCACTAATACTCGTACCCAAGTTCTTAGCGGTGAAAGGACCAAGAGGTACATATTCCCACGCCTGGATATCTCGTGCGCTCCAGTCATTCATGAGGACATAACCAAAGATGTGCTCATCGGCCTCATCAATAGGAACAGGGCTTCCCATCTCGTTCTCGCGGCAGATAAACATGCCCATCTCGAGCTCAATGTCGAGCCTCTCACAGGGCGCGAGGTCAGGAACCTTGTTGCCAGGACGAAGGATTTGTCCCCAGGGTCGTCGGATTGGCGTGCCTGATACGACAACACTACTGGCTCTTCCGTGGTAAGCGACAGGGAGATGGGTATAGTTGGGTTGGAGAGCGTTGTCGGGACCGCGGAAGAGACAGCCGACGTTGAAGGCGTGGTTCTTGCCGGCGTAGAAGTCTGTGTAATCGCCGATGGTCAAGGGGAGATGGTTCTTGACATCAGAACGCTTCAGAAGAGCTGCGCCTTGAAGTTTCTGGTTATCCTTCAACACTGGGTTCTTGGTGTCTTTCGCAAAGACATCCTGGAGATAACTCCTCGTCACGCGATGAAAAGGACGACCAAGCGCCGCAAAAGCATTTAAAGACTGTTGCGAGAATACATCAACATGTTTCTGGATCTCAGAACTTCCCGAGAACCCATCACCCTTCGCAAAAGCATCAAGGTCTAAAACATGATCGCCGATCGCAACAGCGGGCCGAGGCGTAGCATTTGAAGAAGTAGAGATGATGCCAAAGGGGATGTTGGCGATGGAGAAGTGAGACTCGGCGGGGATAGAAAGCCACGACATTTTGGAGTGAGTACAGTGAGATGAGGAGATTTGTCTAGGGTTGTAGATGTCGACCTCAGTTTTATCTTGTATTACAAGCTGGTGATGGAGCCGCCGCAAGCCGACTTAGCGGGGCTGGATGCCGGGGCTAACGCGGGGTGCGGAACGGAAATGGTTCCGATTATTCCGTTGCTGATGTTGTCGGTTACTTCGGCTGAAGAGCGGCCTCGGCGGAGAAATGTGCGATAAGATAAGCGCAAGATCGATAATGAGATAAGATATGATCTTAAGATGAGACGAGTCTAAAGAGGGAGGATGTTGATAAGCACGATACGATAAGCTCTTGAGATATGATGACATTTGCCCCAAGTATTAAATACCGGGGATCTCATGGTCGCTTCTCTAAAATTTACAGTATTTACCTTATGCAATTAAAACTGAATTTGATCTACGGAGTCGGTGACGTTCTCATCTTGAGCGGGCTGTCATCTTGCCTGCAGCCATTTATATATCGCTATCCGTATAGCAACATCATTCACCAAAGCCCTCTTGTCTTGTGTTACCCCTTCCATGGCATCATTGCGCCTGCAACTCTGGCAGGCTATGACATGATGTTCTAGAGTGTTCCTGGTCCTTTTCAACCTACCTAGGCAGCTTTTTTTCTCAGCCGTGCAGGGAATCGTCAAGTCACAAGAACAGAATAGATAGAACATGCATGGTGGCGTCGATAGTTTCAAGCCATCCTCTGCAATTACACCCTGTCTATCACGAGGCCACGCTTCACTTTGCTTTTAAAAGCGATCAGCTCCGTCTAATAAAGTGGATTGACAATGATTAGAGATAACACCAGTTAGCTAGCATTATTTATAGTTAGTTCCCAACAGCCCAGTGCACGTCTCGCAGCACTGGGTGGAAGTACGGCTTTTCCTCGCCTAGGGCAATTAGACCGCCACCAATCACCAACTTCCGCGACTTTCTCCCACGCATCCAATTACCATGGCCACACCTGACATATGCGCCTTCTCATGCAAAGGCATAGACATTGGTATTAAGAACTACCAGCCCTGGACAAATTGCAAAGCAGCTGCTGCATTCCTCGTACCATGGGTCGACCACAAAACCGTCAACATGACAGATCTCGTGACCTATCTGCAATCTTTTGGCGGCATAGACGTTCCTGAGTGGAGAGCAGTGAACTGGTTCTTCTGCGCAAAAGAGTGCGCTAACAGGGAGATGAACGAGTGGCTGATCTACAAGCCTATGAGTATATGTAAGGATGAAATGTGCGAGGTTTGGGATTGGGATGGCAATGCGGACATTGTTGGTATTGGGGTAAGGCTGCCACTTAAGATTTGAGATGGTGCTGATGATAATAGATGATGTTTGTTTACTTGATGGGTGCTATTCTTGCAAGCCTCTACGTCGCTTCATTTTTGAGTAGCATGTATGTCGAGAACGATTACACCACCTTCAAAACTCGAACGCCATCCAAGGAACAACATTTCTGGGACAGGATTCGAAGCATGTTTTACAATAGCCTCGGTGCATTCCATACGGGCTTGGGACTTTTGGCAGCGTCAGTCCTGCTCGCTACTCTCATCATCTGTGGTCGGAAGGAGAGCGTCTACGACATTAACATGTCTCGACTTGCATGTGCTATTTTGACGGCTAATTACTTCCTCACCCTTCCTATTTACGTTGATATTGAGCGGAAGAGCAATTCTGGATACTTTATGGGGACTGTTATATGGTTGCTCTTTACGGCAGTGATATGCATGAGTTTTACTGCCGAGGCTGTAGCTGCATCGCATGGAAGAGTGCCTTTTGAGGCGAATTGCTGGGACTTAAAAGCATCTTCCAAATCCAGCAGGGTAATATTGGCTTTTTATATCATTTCGGCGGTTACTGCGATGCTCGCCGGTTTGACATACCTTGTTGGAAAGTGCGCCAAGAGCTCAGCGGAACAAGTACCCGTGTTAGGCTGGCTCTTCTTTCGTGTACCTTGGAGGATTTTGAGCTCTGTCTTCTTTTTCATCTTCATGTGGACTGCCCTTGGGAATCTTTTCACTCTGAGGGCAGATATTGCGAGTGTAAATGGCGGCGGAGTCCAGGAATCGGAGGGATCTTGGGGCTTTGGGCAGATCTTGGCGCTTGCGACTTGGGTTCCGGTTATAGAGGAAGCAATTGTTATTCTTTTCAGTGAGTCTTACTTGCTCTCTTTGGAAATTACTGAGAAAGGTCAGAGGCTAACATCGGTTGTCAGAGAATGGCTTATACGTAAACGAGCGACGGACAAATAAGCATTACGTTAGTGTTGAGGCCTCTGCTGGGACAGAAGAGGCAGAGGCGTTAGTCCCTGTGCAAACACCAAGTCAGGAAATGGAAGCTCTTAGGGATATGCCTTGAGATTAGCCTGGTCTAAACCGCAGTGGCGTAAGATGAGGCTGAGTCGGGGCTAGAACATCTACCTGGTGCCCGTGAGTTGGGAAATTCATGTTCTTATTGGTTGCTACCTATGAAGAGAAAGCCTGACCCATGAGCAATTGCGGGGTTGGCTTTGCACTGCCATATCAGATACACTTCGAAATTGATTCAAATGATTTAGTCACTTCATTATAATGTTATTCGTGAAGTTACCTGGTATTAAATTATCCTTCTCCGTACATTCGCAGTTGGGCGTACCTGAAGTCCGAAAGCTGATGTCTATTTATCAAGCTTGACGACTATATTTTTCAATCAAGCGGCATTAATAATCGACCGCCCCTCACCACTACAATGGTAGATAGCAACAGTTCACCTCAATCCGCCGACGCTAGCGTCGTTGCTATCATTCATCCCTCTCTGAAACTTTGCAGCAGCTGCGCATCCTTTCCGTGGCCATCGGGACTCGGCACCAAGAGATTCCTTGTTGAAACTCTGACCTTTAATGGAACATTCTCTTCCGTCCAAAAATCAGCAGATGAAGGTTGCGTGTTATGTCGCTTTATTTGGTCATTGATAGTCAACGACTGTGTAATAACCAAGGAAGTTCTGGAGTCAGAAGAATTTACGAAGGGATCAATTCAGTTACGAATTACCATGATCGAAGGGATCCTGACACTAAACCCGATCGTGCTCCAGAAGGGTCGAGTACTCTCTGGCGCTACGGGAATTAGGGTTGAACCTGTTGAGTGTAGTGACCTTGAGGTGATGGGAAAATTCAAGACCCGTCACATTAAAGGTCGTGCCAAATGCGTACTAAAGTTGTTCAATACTGATATCAGCCCATTCTAGACTTCGCCGAGGACAGCATCCAACATGAATTGGCTGATCTCGTTGAGCACCAGATCCGGCCTTGGATTGAGAGCTGTTGCGCAAGGCTCGCACATCACGAAGACTGCGGACCGAAACATAACACCTTGGGTCTACCAACACGACTAGTTGATGTTGGCAAGGAGAATGATTCTCTGGTCAAACTCGTCGATGTCAAGAGCTGCAATCACATCCAAGACTCTCCCTACCTTATCCTCAGCTACTGTTGGGGAAGAGGCAACGAAAGTTCCAAAACTACAGAAAATAATCTCGCCGCACGGCTTCGTGGTTTTTCTGTGCCGGACCTTCCCAAGACCATCCGAGATGCCGTCCTTCTGACAAGAATGATGGGGTATCGATACCTATGGGTGGATGCAATATGTATTATCCAAGGACCAAGTGGTGATTTCCATTCAGAGTCGACCAGAATGGGAGATTACTACTCGAATGCCGAGTGTTGTATCTCTGCATCGATTGCGACTGATAGCCAGCAGGGCTTTTTGACGGAACGCCCGCTTGCAAGATTTCCTATAGAGGACATCGCGATCAAGATCGCCAGAGGTGAAGAGCCAGGATACTCCATATTCAAATCGAATCACAACAAACCAGGTGGGAAGAGACCCCTCCTTAAGTCGCCGCTGACGGAACGCGGATGGTGCTTGCAAGAGGCGGCACTAGCAAAGCGGATTCTTCACTGGACCCTCCAAGGAGTATTTCTCGAATGTCAGAGTACGCTTTTCCTCGAGGGCAGAAAGGATCCGTGGGAATATAAGGGCCCACTGATAGACGTGTCCCATGACAAATTCCTTTCACCAAGAGAAGTCATGGTGATGCCTAATAAAGAGATACTTTTCTCAAGGGGATGGTATCAGCTTGTCACTGATTTCTCAAAGACAAAGCTGACGTATGAGACGGATCGTTTGTACGCCATTCATGGCCTTGCGTCTATACTCATTCGACGTTTGCATGCTGAATATTTTAACGGCCTCTTCCGGAGAAGTATCGCACAGGGCCTTCTATGGTATCATTGGTCCAGCTCGCATGAGGCATGCAGGAGACCAGACAACGCCCAGCTACCATCATGGTGCTGGGCATCGAGTTGTCCCGTTGAATTCATGAGGATCCATCAGACTCCGGTATACATACGGGATGACCACCCCAAACGGCCTCCACGCTTCCCTACGCATCCTGGGGCTATAAGCATGGTGGAGGGCACTACCTCTAGACTTTACATTAGAGCGCCCATCATTCAACTAGAGATTGGGAGGAATGATGTTGGGTACATAAAGATTAGTGGCTCAGGTGATAAGGCGAAGTTCGAATGTTGGTATTGTTTGGACTCAAATCGTCCAGTTATGCGTGATATGTCTCGAGCTGAACACTACGATGATGCGGATTGGGGAGAAGGCTATAGCGTATTGTGGATGCCTGTAGGCCAATCAGTTAGTATGCCATTGTTTGTTATGGGATTATTAGTGCATGAGGTGCCTAGTGAAGGAGAGGGGGTTTACTGCCGGTATGGCCTATTGCAGTACAAGGGCCAAGGTGACTCTATACTGGATGATCAACGCTTGAACGATGTTCGCGAAATAACTTTAGTATGAATCCTCGATTCTCTTTGAGAATCATGACACGCTTTTCGGAGTCCCAGGTCAGTCATCTGATGGTAATAGTCTCATTTTGATCATAAGACAGCTCTTTCGTCTCATTTTGGGCTCAGCTGGCATGGCACAAGCCAGGTCATTTATAACATTTAATCCATCTGATCTTCGTGCCTCCAATTTTCCTCTTGCAATACCCTTTAATAATAGGCTCAAATACCATCCACATTGAATGGGCATTTATAGGTAGCAATCCTCCAGCGATCTGACTACAGATAAATAAACAGCCTCTTGAACACTCCCTGGCTGTCCAGCCTCGCCCGTTTCGAAGTCACTCCTCAGGCATACCGAGGCTGCTTCGACAAAGGCATTACCCATCTTCATCCTGACCTCAGGAATCATGTTAAGTATTGCCTCCCGCACACTTCTGTCTTCGTCTTGACTCCCCCGAGCGTTAACAGCGTAATAAGCGGCGACCACAGACCAATCTCCACAATTACGACCCCAAGACTATACAGGTTGGCCTTGTATGAGGAGGGCGGTCTATCAGCTGACTCGCTATTCTGCTGCACTGGATGGCCCTGGTGATTTGGGTGCAAGTACAGATTCTGAAATTGATTATCCCCAACCAAGCATTTCGGAAAGCAGCTTGACAAGGTTGAAACGCTCGGTGAGAGATTTAGGTGTACAGTCTTGACTGATTATCAGCTCTAGAAGAGTGTAGACTTGCTGACCCTTCTAAAGCTTGAAGACGAGCCAATGTTGTGCGTCCTTTTCTTCTGCGACAGGCATGTCGACCATGGCTAAGCATTCCAGATTCCTGAATTCTTGAGGCTTCTTTTCTGAATGTAGTAGCAGAACGAGGCCGTGTATCTGGTTCTGGTAAGCTCCTTGATTTCGGCAGATAAGCTGCTTGGTACGCATATCCACTCGATCATCACAGGTGTTATGTTGATGTTGCGAGACTCGAACACGGCAAGGCTACGCTTGGTAGAATATCCTGTCGTATTTTCTAGTTTCCTTTCGCTTTTGATTACTCGGTGGCTTCTTAGTAACTCTCGTTGGTGCATGGTGTTGGTTCGGTTTCTCATCTCTTCTGCGGCTTCCTTAAAGGTAGCAATGCCCTGCACTATTTTGAAAGCTCTATTCTCTTGAGAGTCTTCAATCAGTGGCTGATTCTAGTCAAAATCAACTGGCGCGATCTGGTCGCCAGTCGGGGGTGTAAAGAAATCTTCGACCTCTCCAACTAACATGGCAATTTGATCCGTCATCTTCATACCTTCAACCCCCTTCCGCGCCCATCTCCACCGTTGTATCATGTTGGCGTGGTTTATAGACGCTAACTCTTTCTGAAGCAGCTCCAGGCCTTCCTCTTTTGGCCGCCCCCAACCGATTGCCCATGTCTTAAGACGGGCGCGAATCATGTCGGGTCTGGCTTTTATTATGATGACTTCTTGTCCGACTTCATTCGTCGCCTTCCACATATCAATGACCCTGACGTTACGGTGAAACCTCCCTCGACATAACGGCCCGTCGGCTCCTGCCCACATGTTTCTACAGCAATTCCGTAATGTACAAAAGCTTGAACAGTCGGAAGAGTATAAATAAGCTGTGAGTACTTATCGGGCGAATGAATAGCGCATTAAAGGCTTTCTGTAAGGGATCGGGGGAAGATATGAGAAGTACAACGGGTTTATGCACCGGAGGAGTGAGACGGAGTGGAATCTAGAGAACTTTTCTGTCTCGGGGAGCATGCAGGTGAACGTTGCGGAGCACTTAGTGATACTTGAGAGCCGTTCGTTTAGTGAGAATGAACCAAGCTTAGCAACTCATCTGCATAAATTAAGAGCTTGGAGTCAGTTGGGCGTGGATAAGTGTATGCTTTACCTCGCCGATGGCACAATGGTGACTTGAGCGTTGTATAAATGGTATTTTTTATTTTCGTGTCAGAAATTATACCACTGGAAGCTGTAATAAGCCTCTTATGCTTAATAGGGTCATCTTATTGAGTACCGTGGAGACTCCAACTACAGAGATAGCAGCCGTAACATAATCATGTTATACGCGATTTGTTCTGGTAAGAGTCTTACTAAATTCAGCTCCTGGCTGTAGCTAAGGCTATGTTCTGATCGTATAGGTAGGTGTCTCGATCCTTATTTGCGTAGTGTTTTTAGCTAATATTTACTTTTGTCTTCTCATTAGGGTTATCATTTCTATTACTACAGTCTTTGGCAGCTCAGGGTTTTGATGTAGTTCTGTCTCTGTGCTCAACCTCTTCCTACTCTACTCGAAGCTGATGCAGCCAACGGCATGATGCACCGAAGATTCCCTATCAGGTCTGCCTAAGAGAATATCAGGCCTCTCCAATTTTCATTGCCAGGCTCAGTAACATAGACGCCTTGTGTTGTCGCAATTTCTTCCCTGGCTTAGTATTTATAAACTATAAGTCCTCTCTGCTGATTTAAGCTCTCAGCCACGTGTGTGATTCTTCGCAGCCTGGAAGTCCTGTAGGTTAAAGACACGCAGACAGCTTTCCACCTTTGCCAGAGATATAGACAGCTTATCCTGAATACAGCAGTTATGGCTGCGATGTCTGCAATTGTCATAATGACTGTATTTCTTTATGCTGTACCAATCAGGCTTTCTCAACCCTTTTATCATCTCTTTAGAACCTTCAATACTGAAACCATCGAATGGCGGGGCGTTCCGCGGGTTGAGAATCCCATGTCTGCTGAGTTCCTTGGTCAGGATACCCAGGAGCATGGATGAGCACTCGAAGGAACAATCTTGTTCTTCTTGCAGACGATCAAGGAGCTCGTAGATTGCTGAGAAGATTTCAGCAAGAGCGCTTTGACGCGCTGTGTCGATCTCTTCTGCGGCTTGCATCAGTACAGGCCGTCATGCTGAGTTGAGACAGAAACTTACCAAGAATATCGGCTGGAACAGGGAAATCCTCGGCTTCGATTAACTTCTGACTGTGCGTCAATGCCATTTGAGTCATGTTTCGGAACATAATTGGTTCTGAGAAAACCCAGGATATGAACATCCAAAGAATGCAGTCTCGCCCATAGACCGTCGGTACCTTTGATTTCAAGCCTTCTAGCCAAATGTCTGTGTATAACTCCACGCTCTCAAGGCAATCGTAATAGTTCACAATCATGGCCACCTTTACAAGCATTTCAAGGCTGAGGGACCTTGGCACATCTCGATTATATCCATGCATGATAGTCAGGGCGATATTGAAAGCTTCAGGATCCCAGTCGGCCGCTGTTATCAGGCGAAAACCTGATGAATCGGCCTTTCCCTCTGCAAAAGGACCAGTAACCATTGTTTTGAAGATAGGTGAAGCTAGCTCTAGGTGCTTTCCTGAGACTAGCATTCGGTACTCTATCTTCTTAAGGCGAGGTACGCATGTTTCTCCGTAGTCCCAGTCCTGTGTTTGAGGGCTTGTGCTGTCGGCGTTCGTTCCAGGGTCAGTACAATCCGGATCTGTTTCGTCGCCATTAGAAACTTCCAGGTGGGAATAAGGTTTATCATTAAAGTGTGAGAAATTGGCCTTACCCCAGTCTATGGAAGATACCTGGGTAGCGCCTCCTACCGAAGTGGAGGTTGTCACGGGAGACTCCTGCGGCGCCGATGGCGTAGTCGGTGGAGATTTTTCAACTCTCTTCCCTTTCTCCTCTTCCCGCTTCTTCCTTTTGTAGTATGCCTTCCATCTTTTTTCTTCCTCTATCCAGATTTTATCTGCCTCCCATTTAAAGGTCTGGGCCATAGATGTGCTAAGAATGATCCGAGTATCGCCGTTCGAGTCAAACACATAGGCCGACGACTTTTTGCTTGGAGGTGTTTTCGGAGGGCCTTGCGGAGTGGAAACAGGCTGAGAGCCTGGGGCGTGGTGAGCCATCTTCTTGCCTTCCTTTTTTAGACCTCCCTCTAAGAAGGGTCAAAGGAATGCTGACCTATGGAGAAACAACGAGGTTGAGTTCTGGTTATTCTGTCTTGGTAATATCTTTACTGAGTTTTGCAAAGAAGAAAACGACTGCAGGTGCTAGCTCTAGGGTGAGGAGGCGAGCCCCTCGTTTTGAATCATAATTGACGTTGGGCTGACCTGCAGGAGGCCGACCAATTCAGTGTCAACCCCGCTTGTCTTTCTCGGAAATCAGGCCAATCGTATCTTGCTTAATACAGTCACAGTGGATGGTTTTCAATGGCATGCAAGTGGAAAAAGAAATGATTGGATATTATCCAACCAACAACGACGGCCAGATTGTATTTTGTCCATCTTGATACCTGGTGCTACTTCCTAGCCAAGATTTGAGTCACTGTAGTGGCCAGTCTTCGTTGCTGTCCTTTGTTTCTCCAAAGTGCATAAGTAAACATCGTAGTTTCGGTCACATTTCAGACCGTTAAAATCGTCGCCAGTATTGGTCGGGAAGTGTATCAAAAGGTATCAAGGCAGCAGAGAGACAAAGGTCCCGCGTATTTGCTTCCTTGTATTAAATGCAGGGCCATGAAGAAAACATGTTCGAAGCTGTGTATGGGTTCAATTCGGAAACATAATAGCAATGGCATATAGCAGATCATAACCTGAGCCGAGTCAGCTAACTTCACGAGCCTTGTAAGCTATACATATACCGTGTTAGATACTTAATGCAGCTGTCGTAAGGAATCCTCATACAAGCCTTACTGTTTCAACTTCAATATTAACGAAGAATGACAGGCCTCCGGCTACATAAGGCTTGGAAAAGAGCGTACCCACTCGGAAATACTCATTCGGATTCCCTGTCGGGTGGATCAGCAGGCCATAAGCCGCCCTTTTAAATATGGCCTCTGTGTCCAAATTACCGCCACTTTCAGCACTCGCGGATGAGCAGCTGGACGACTCATAACCAGACTCGCCATCCGCATCACCCCCGAGAGTCTCAGAGTTGTCCGAAAGTCTTGAAGAAAAGAAATTCTCATCTGTACAGCGACGAATAGTACTCCCGATCAGCAGGAAACTGATGGGTACTGCGAGTGTGCCAGTTTCGGATGACTCGAATATGTCTTCAGAAGAGAAATCAGTTTTAATGTACCGCTCGTCAAATCTAACAGTGTCTTGCGAGGGATCGAACTGCCGAAAGGCTTTGTGGTATGTTATCCTCGGCGATCCCAAATACACCTTGGAGGTAACAACCAGCGCTGCATCTCTCACCTCACCAAAGACTGACTCGCCGCGCAAGGTGATTGTTGTGTCTAGGCTAACAACCTCTGAGCGACAATCAGCTAAAAGAGTTGAGTGGTATAGATCAAAACTGAAAAATTCTCGTTGGCTGGCCCAGCTCCACGACGGAGCTATGTAAGGGCAAGGAGCTTTCAGGCTCCTGAGTAGGGCTTGATAACTGGGTTTCCCTTATATCGATGTAGCCCAGCAGAGCGATTGATACATGCTATTCTTCCAGAGACCAGCTGCGTATTCATCCTTCAACTTGTGACTGAATAGCGCGGCGATACCAGCAATCGAAGGAAGTAAGTCTCTTTCCCGGGTGAACTGATGATACCCAGGGTTGACTTGAGATATTGTCTCGGTCCATTCTTTATAGATGTCCGTTGTGTTACCTGACTCTATTGCCACGCGATTAAGCATGAGAAAGTCCGTGTCGTAATTATTCCTCTCCCTTCCCATTGATTCGGTGAAGGGCTTGCACTTGAAATGCACGTTTCTTTTTGAAAACATGAGCAGGCGAGTTGATGCGATGCGCTCCTGGAACGTCCAGCCTCTCTTAAGCCAAGGGCAAAAGACAAGGTCTTCGCTCTCGTCAGCTTTGTAGAGAGGAGAGTATGTACCAATGGCATGAGTGTCATTAGATTTAGTTCTGAAAGGAAGGAGGATTCTATCTTTCCTTTTGATGAACCCTTCCTCGCAGTTGTGAGATGATGCAGCTGCAACTACCACGTGGGCGTTGCCATAAATTCGTTCCATCACAGCACATTGCTTATCCCAATCGGAAACGTCATCTTGAAGAATGCACAATGCATCAACCCAGAGAAATGGGATGGACAACGCTCTGGCCACAGCCACGGCGTCTTTGATGACTTGTGGTAAGGAGAGTTGTGGGATTTGCTGTTGATGCAGAGCGATATTGACGCGGGTTGTCTTGAGCTGTCTACTTACATGAAGTTCTGGGCCCCAACAATAAGTAAGGGCAACATATCGCGGGGCTTCGGTCTGTCGTCGAGGCTCAAAGTCCTTGGTGAGTACTAGACTCAGCTGACCTCCTCTAACATCAATAAGCCGATCAGGAATAAATCTTTTGTTTGGGTTTATATGGTCATGTAGTACACATGATTCCAGATTTGACCTCATCCATGATACGGTCTCATTGTTAGTATGAGATAAAGGGGGTTGGAGTCTCGGAGACTTGCCCATATCGTCGTCGGTAGCCGCCGTGATAGGGCAATCAACGTGGAATTCTTCGCCGTCTATCTCGCTTCTTGTTAGCAATTACACGTGTATCTGCGATTTCTGTCACGTACCGGGTCTTATTCTAATACGTAGAGCCTTTAAACCATGCTGATCGGCCTCACCAAATACATAGTGCAGCGACACGGGAACATGTTTTGCCTGGGATGCTGCTACTGAGTCATCGTGGACCTGCCACCAGTACACAACACGTTGGAGAAACTCGCAGCAATCGCATTTGTCTTTACCTTCGTCAAAGACAGCATCGAGTACATCGGTCACTTTCCAATCCAGATCAACTTCTTGTTCATGGCTTCGGTCCCCGACTGATTGGTTTCTGAGCCGGATGACATCCGGCTTTGTGCTTCTCAGTTGCAAGCATGCGCAGCGCTTGCAAAGCTTTGCAAATTGGTCTGGGGAAATACCAGAGGCTGCCATTGTTGACACGCTTGTAGTTGTTAGGAGTATTCCCCGCTTGCGCTGACGTGGCAGTTCTTGATATATATACGCATGACTAAGCGAGGCAAATGCAAAGCTGGCCGGGCTGAACATGAGGATGCTTAACTAGCAGTATAAGAAGTTATAAGCTAGTTATTAAAATAAAACTCAGGTGGTGTAACCCTTACAGACACACAAAACTTCACTTCTCTTCGATAGTACTCAATACTATGTCCGACTAGTTACTAGCTCCGCGTCATCAGCTGTCCAGCATCCTCTTCAATCTCATCATCCTCATCAAAGCCAGACTGCCATGATCAATACATAGGTTTGAGCTTCGAAGTCCAATCAGGGGAATTTACTCCCCCATGTGCTTCTATCGCTGCAGCAATCTCGGCGTAACCATTGACTGATGCCCAGCCCAAAGGGGTGAAGCCATCCTCGTCTTTGGGAGACACTTCGATCCCGGGCACACGCAACAGAGCTCTAGCTGCAGCCAAGTTCCCTGCCCTTCCCGAAGCATGAAGAGGTGTATGCTTGTGGTGATCCCTCGTATTGATATCCACACCAATTGCAGCGAATGCCTTGATTAGCCACTCGGCGGGCGACAAGACTTGCCGGGTCTCAGCTGGGTCGATGTCCCGGTCATCATTAACTTCTTCGATAACTTCATCCAATTCATCGTCATCATCGCTCTTGTTAGGATCCACCCAGTGACATAGATAGTGAAAGGCGGAGCGTCCGAACCGGTCCACGTGGCCAGCTTCTTGGGCAATCTCTGACGGTGAGTACTTGGACTGAAGAAAGTGAACCAGACTCTCGACCGTGCTAGTGTTCTCGCTTCGAAGGGCCAAAAGGACAATATTCCTATCGAACTTGTCGTTCAAGTCGTACCTTGACCCATGTCTAATAAGGGTTTGTGCGCATTTAACAGAGCCCTCCATGAGGGCATGGCGTAATGGCGTAAATGACGAAGCGTCTCTTTTATCCGGGTCTAGGCCAACACTTAGCAAAACAGAAACAGCAGGCTCGTTGCTGAATATGCAGGCGAAGTGCAGCGGCGTTCTCCCTTTGCTGTCCTTAGTGCTGACTTGTGGTCGAAGGACGGTGAGACACTGGCGAATGAAGCTGTCAGAATGCCACATGACTATATAGTGCAGGATACCTCTCCCTTCCTTATCTACCTCACATGTTCGCAAGTCCTTGATGGGGCTTTCCTGTAGCAGCCTCACTATCTCCCGGTGACCCTGTTCAGCAGCGACGTGAATCGGCAATTTGCCACTCTTGTCTCGAATAGAATGGCTGGCGCCTGCTTGGAGTAAGTCTTTGCAGGCAGTATAGTTCCGGTACTCCGCAGCGATATGAAGAGCTGTTTTCCCGTCTCGGGCTGTTTTGTTTAGCCATGCCCTTGTCTTGGAGATCAATAGAGACGACAATGATACCCAACCAAGCTCACTTGCCCAGTGAGCAATAGTCCTACCGTCAGAGTCTGTTGAAGTATCATCGACAGAGAACTCATAGACCAGGACGTTGACAACTTGCTCCCAGTCTTGCTGAGCGCACAGAATCAAGAGCTTTGATCCACAGTCATTTGACCTTTGGAAAGTATTAGATGGAAGACCTTTCAAGATCTCCATCATTCGCTTCTTCATGCCGTGATACGCGTACCGTTCTAGCAAAGTGAAGCCATCCCCATCAACGGTGACGGCTTTGAACGGGTCGCAAGCAAGAATAGTATCTTCCAGAAAATACCAGCGTAGTGATGAAGCACGATGGATGAATGTTCGCGGAACATCATCATCCAGATAGTTGAGCCCAGTAGAGTGACGAAAGGTGCGGGCTTTCTCGAACCAATTGTCAGGCACATCAGATCGAGAGATGAGCTTGAGGGCGCTTTGTTCCGATACCCCTTCATCGAAAACCTGGTCAAGGGCATTGAGGCTATGGCAGTCTTGCTCGTAAATGTCGACGTTTTTGCGGCGCAGGAGCTCAAAGCTGATGGATTGTAGTGACACTCGCGACAAACACCACTGTAAAGCCGTCCAACCTTTCCTACTTTTGGCATTCAGTTCCACTCGAGGATCAGCTATTAATCGTAGAATTAGTGTGGGGTTGACTCCTGCTTCGAGCGCGAGATGAAGCACATGGCCGGCATCGCGGTCGGTTGATTCCATCCTCGTCTTGTGGTTGGCCAAGATCATTTCAAGACATTGTTTCCGGTCCTCGATTAAAGCCCATAGCAGGGGGGGCCAGCCTCGTGAATCAGTCCAATTGATGTCTTCCCCGCGGTGCAGTAGATCCGACAAAACATCGGGGTAGTCGCCCGCCTTCAGAATGAAATGCATTGGAGGTAGCCGAGAGAACTGATCTATACTGTCCCAAAATGGACCTGTGTGGTACCTCGCCAATCCTAAGAGTATGGCGACCATCAGAAAGTAGTGTGATTGCCTTAGCAAAGCAAAGTCGGTCAGGGACTTGTTCACCTCCGGATCTGACAGGCCATGGTTACAATGGTAGTTCCAATAAGAGACGCAATACACAAATAGGCCTCGAGTTCGGTCGTCCAGTTCAGTCTGGCCAAGTTTCAGCATAGCTGTCCCAATTCGCTCCGTTACTCCCGGCTCGCTCTCAATGACGTCCATGTCGTCGTATTTGCTAAGGTCAAGCGAATCCAGGTAGTCCTTGCCCTGAAGTGACATGACGAACAGGTCTCGCATCTTGTCTGCCATGGCCTCTCGGGCAATATCTCGAAATTTTGCCAGGTCTCTGAAGCTAAGCACTGTAATACATCGTTTTGCGAGTTCAGCATCTATATCTGCCTCACGAACGACATATTTAGATATCACCCCAGAATTCGGGCTTGAAGACAGAGAATCATCTGCGGTCAACAACTCTTTGACTGTGCTATGCGCAAATCGTACCCTCAGGTCTGGGTCGACGCGGAGAAGGTACCCAAAGGCTTGATCAAAGTGGGCGTCAAAGTTGAACCCAAGTGCGTTTTTGAGGTCAGACCAAGTTCTCTGGCCAGTACTGATTGCCACCGCGTGCTGGAGTTCGCTCAAGCTCAGGGGCTTTCGAGACCCAAGCACCCAGGTGAATCCTATCTTTGCGACATCCTGAGAATCCTCTGGAATCTTCTGGAGTAGAGAGCAGTAGAAGGCTCTGGCTTCTCCAGAAAGCCTCCTTAGCCCTTCTAGTCGAGACTTGATGACTTGAGCAGACCAATACGAGACACCGGCCGTGAAGTGGCTCCATGCGAGAGCTACTTGTAAGAAGTTGCCTTCCGACACCTCGAGAAGCGACTCTTCGATGAGATTCTGATACTGCCACGGGATGGCGCCACTAGAGCATAGATCCCCAAGCCTGGCATTAATAAATTGCCGAATGTCTTCAAAGACCATGTCTTGACGACGGATGTCAAGCCAGGTCACTGATTGTAGTATTCCCCTTGCATTCGGGCTGCTGCGATCGCAGATGATAAACTTGAGCTTTCGACCGAGGTCGTTTGAGACTAGATGCCGAAGTCTCTGGACCAAAGCAGTCCGCGATGTGTCCTGCAACTCGTCGATTGCATCAACCAGAATCCAAAAGTTAAGATCGGGGCTGCGTTGGAATACGGTGGTCAAAAGCCTCCAGACGACGTGGGGTTCCGCGTTGGCCCTGTCGATACTGCATACAGTCTGCATATCAGAATCACTCAAGTACCTGAAGAGACCTTTGTTGTGAGAAAGAACCTGGAACAGAAGAGACTGGGCTATTTGCACATCTGAGTTTCGCAGCCATTGCTTGGAGGCACAAAAGAAGAACGCGACAATCGACCCCTTTGCAGCATTGCTTGTGTTTTTCTGGAGCCAGCGCCGCAAGTGATCTATAAGAAATCTCGAGGCAGTCGTCTTTCCAGCACCGGGGGCTCCCGATATCCAAAGAACTCGAGCTGTGGACTGATCACGCCAGTCTCGAAAAGCACTGGTCTCGGTGATCCACGAACAGGTTCCTGGGCTGGGTCTAGAGATATTTCTGAGGACCTCTTCCGGATCTAGGGTTTTGATAGATCGTAGAAACTGATCTCGTAGTGGGTTCTGCGTTGTGTTTGGGTGGTCCAAGGCGTCTTCGACCATTTCCATGACGCAATCTGATATCATCTGGTATTTCTCACTTGTCATATCGGAGAATTTACACATTGACCGATGGTCAGCCTCGATGGAGATGGGGACCTCATTTGGAAGACCGATAACGGCAGAGTCTTCTTCGACGACTAGGCCCGATGCACCCTTGGTTCGCTGGCGCTCGTAGATAGAGAAGATGCGGTGCAGTGACTCGGAGCGCTCGATGAACTGCGAACATATCGCACCAAGCATGTCTGACTTCCGTTTGAGGTCTTCTAGAACCTGAGTGCGAATAGATCCCAAGGTCACGACGTCAGCCAGCTTTGCCAGCAGACTACCCCAGAATGCTACGTCGGAGCCGCGATGAGGCGTGCCGAGAAACATGATGCCAAATGTGTCTCTTGTGATTGGGTTATACCGGCGACTTCTCTCATGGGCAATAGCCAGCGCTCTCTTAGCGACAATGCCGCCTAGGCTATGGCAAATAAACAGCAAGGGTCGCTCTTCGTTGAACTGTCGCCGCTTCGCCATGAGCCTTTCGAGCAAATTTCGAGCATGGTCGTCCACGCGCGAAGCTGATCCGGTGAATGCAACGCGCGAATCATAGCCAAAGGTAAAAATCCGAGCGTATGGAATTTCCATCGGGAGAAAGTCCGCAAGCCACAGCTTGCCATCTTGGGTCCATGTTTTGAACGCTTTTCCATTCAATCCATGCACAGCTATTATACTAAGATAGCAGAGTCAGGACAGTGATAAAGCCTCCATGGTCTTATGAGTCAAAGCGCGTACTCAACCTTTGTGTTCTGAGCTTCATAAATATCATTCTTCGGAGGCCATAGCTGATAGAGCCCGAAGAGATCGCCTTCGTCGGTCATGTCACTTGAACGGCCGGGCGACGTACTTCCCGCCACTGCTGACTGGGGGGTTGACCCTGCGTTAACTGCTGCTGTATCATCGTTCCGATCAAAAGATTTAGAGAAGCGCCCTATCATTTTTTCCATGCTCGTACAAAAGATCTACAATCAACAATGTAGTTCCTGGGAATGTTGAATAGGCCTGCCTGAGATACATATCGCATATGCAATTCACAGTAGGACTGTACCCCTCATGTCGACATCTGATAACGTGACTCAAGGAACATGACATCCAGTGATTCGATAGGATATCACGTGAGAAAATGACAATGCAATCTTCTACGTGCTCATAATCCTGCTTTTCAATACTAGCTTAGGGGTCTAGGAAGATATCTATTACTTCTGACTTTACTTATGAATAGGCATTATGGCCTTGTACTTCATTAATTTAAAGACATCTAATATTATAGTATATCAAGATTATTTCTATGACTCTTTAAGACTCCCCGCATCTGATCCCTGCTCCTCAGGCAACAGCGCATGCTCTTGTGGTAAGCCTCAGTGGCATCTTACAGGGGCCTCACTTGCTCCTACGCCACATAGCCACTGCTCCTTGGGCAACTCTTCAGATACACGCTCTCACTTCATTTTACTTAACAATCATGCTTCACGGGGACATTACAAACAAATGTAAACTAAGCCATAGAATGGCACGTATCGCTATGTTTCCACCATCTGCAATAAAACCCGAGAAATTGCGACCATCCTCTGCCGGAGCATCCTCGCCGCGCCCTCGGCTGTTCCCCCATAACATGTCAGCGCTGAAAATTACATAATCTTAGTTAATGCCGACGCGTCTGTGCGAATTGCACAATTAAATCCATGAGCATTGTATTGCGTACATGGCGGGAATATCACTTGCTGACCTTCCAAATCGGGGAAAGGCACTTGTTTTGCACTTGCATGGTAAAACGAAAATCGGGCTGACCGCGTCTCAGGCGCGAGTCAGTCACAACAAGTCTTTCACAGGGGAGAAAAGATTCTTTTCTCGCACTATCATCGGTAGAGTCGTTTGGGTATTGTATCTTACCGACGTCGACCACTTCGCGGTAAAGAAGAAGATGTACAAGGGCGCATTGCTACATGAAACTTCACCATGATGACCCTCACAGGGATTCGATACGCCGATGATGGCTCGTGATATCAAAGCGCTTTGCTTGTCGCATTAATTGATCAGATAAGGACAAGGTTCACAAGTCTCGTCCCTCCGATCTTCATATCACTCTTTATCGCGACGGTTCAACCTCCTTCTTCCAGAAACACCAATGCCGATCCCTCACCCGACAGCCCTAAAATCCAGAAGCCATCTACCGGCGTCTTCCATCTCCCCACCCAGCAAATTTGACTGGCGCCAATTGAAACCGTTACCAATAGCGACTATTTAAGCCTTATGCTACTTTGGGTCCATGATTCGCAACGTCCCGGGTTCCCCTTGGCGATCAAATATGGGGTTCCCCTGTTGCAGATCAATCCTTCGGCATATTCACATGAAAGGAGGTGATCACTCTCGCATTTAAAGCATTGACAATGGCCTGTTCCCCCGGGATAAGACACAAATATCCTTTTAGGGATTTCTTTGCTTTTTTATCCAAGAATTATTCTGTGAGGACTGGCAAAATGGAGCTCGGCCTGTCAATCAGCGATGTCAAGCTCATCACCATCATCCAGCAAGTATGCTCCGTTCTATCGCTGGTAGGATGTCTCTTCATCATCACAACCTTTTGTCTCTGCGACGCTTTCCACAAACCCATCAATCGACTTGTGTTTTACGCGTCGTTCGGGAATATCATGGCGAGTATTTGCTTCATCATGGCTGATTCGTTTATTGATGCGCCTGATGGGGCTGGATGTCAAACACAGGCCTTTTTACTCCACACGTACGTTGCACAGACAATATCGTGACGCTTGGCTGATTTGTGCAGATTTGTTGGGGCTGATGCGCTGTGGACACTTGCGATGGCGATTAATGTTTACCTTGCGTTCTATTATCGCTTCGACGCGCAGCGATTGAGGAAGATGGAGCTACCGTATTTACTACTCTGCTACGGTATTCCATTCCTGCCGGCGTTCATTTTTATCTTCATCAAGAATGGTGATGGCGTGAGAGTTTACGGTAGCGCTGTCCAATGGTGCTGGATCACTTCGTCATGGGATACTCTACGCATTGCAACATTCTACGGTCCAATCTGGTACGTCTGCCTCCCTCACAACTCATTACAGTTCACTAACAATACAGGGTCATCATCGCCATCACCCTCGCAATCTACATCCGCTCCGGCGGCACCATCTACCGAAAACGCCAACAACTCCTCAAAGCCCAAGGCTCTGGCTCAGGCGGTCTATCATACGCCCACCAAAGCACCGTCAACAACATGAAGACCACCGAAGTGACCATCACCTCCGAAGCAGCGACTCAACCCGACGCGATCCAGTTACAAAATATGGGCCATCAAGTCACCGTGCATGCTATCGGTGAGCATGTTGAGCCCCAGCCACCTCAACCGATTGCTCGTGTCACCAGCACCATGCCCCAACCTGTCCAGCGCCCGGCGGTCCGGCCTAGCAACGATGTATACCGTGCGGCGTGGGCTTACACAAAAGTCGCGATGCTATTTTTTGCGGTGATTTTAATTACGTGGATTCCGTCTAGCGCTAATAGGATGTATTCGCACATTCACCCTTCAGAGGTCAGTAAACCTCTGCAGTTCATGAGCGCGACGGTTCTTCCGCTACAAGGATTTTGGAACGCGGTTATTTACACTGTCACGTCTTGGGCGGCGTGCAAAGCGTTGTTGGAAGAGAGAGGGCTTTGGCGCTCGAGAACAAGGATAAATGAGCCAGCTTGGGAGGCTAATGAGGAGCGCGGAAGGAGGAGGAGTAAACTCAAGACTATGCTGAACTCAAGGACAGAGGATTCAGAGAGCTTGAGGGAGCTGGCTTATCAGAATAAGTCTGACGATGGGCGAAGCGTGTAAAGATGACTATATTTTTATTTTAATTCTTCCTTAAGTAATGATACCAGGTACCTTTCTATAGCATACAGACTTTTGTTCACTGTATTCGTGGGAATAGTGGCATTGCAGATCTCTTGGTACGTAAGCCCAGTCGCCTGTGTTTTTGGCCTGTGCACGTAACGGCAAGAGACGCAAGAGAATATAACTATATCTATCGCATCACAACACCTTCACTTAAGCTTCAGTGATGTATGGAAAATAATAAACCCAGGAACAATCTCACAAGGTTCGTTTCTCTCGTGCCTTGACTCATATGCGTCGGCTTGCACCCTACAAGCTCTAAGCACATCGCGTTATCCTGGCCAGTAACGATACACTCTCTCGGTCAAACGTTTTCCCGATTTACACTGACTGTCGTCTACGCCCAGCGGCAAGAGAAAACATGTCGCCAAGCTGGATGATGAATTGCTTGTCACTTTTGTGCAGAGATCTTCTAAAGAAAACAGGATTTTTGCAGTGCCTATCCGTGTTCTAGCCCTCATTTTATGCTGCCACCCGAGCACAAACGCTGAGTGTCATAACATATCTTCACATAGTGCGAAATGCTTTTTTGCATGCTCAGATGGATGTCCTGTCAGGACATCGTGGGCTATTCAGCCCGCGACTTAATAAAAATAACACGGTAAAATTGACAAAAAAGCAAGAACATTCTTATAGCCTTCTCTCGTTTTTTGGCAATAATATTTGCTGCAGTGCCAGTGCCATCTTCAATCAGATCATTTTTATTCAGGTGGCGTTGGCCATAGCTCATAGCCTATGCAATCAGCCTCACACTATCACCACAAATCTCACCGCTTAACGGTCCGCAACGGTCAGCATAGACAACAAGGCAACCGTTTCGACAAGAGACAACAAGCCTAAGCCATTACCCTGCAAGCCACCGTTACAAAACCTGACGAATTTGCAGGGATGCTCACCGTGCTTACAACTGGTTGGTGTGTTGGTTGTAGGGCCAGCGGCAGACATCCCGGTCTACCAATATTTTGATTGGACGTGCACAGAATCAGGCTGTCAAATATAGAAAAAAACAAAAAAGCAGGAATGTGCACGAGGGGCCTCCTTTTTCTTTTCCATTTGAATCTTCATTTAATTTTTCTCTGCTGTATCTCTCTGTCAAAAAAGTCCTTTTCGCATCAATGGTTTCTAGCGCCATTGTTGACGTATAGCGTATTGCTGTTCTTCAAATCACTGCCATTAGCACGCGGCATATCGATACTACCACTAGACGCACTAGCTAGTTCGCCCTATAATGGCGGAGCAGCTTCAATCGACGCCAGCCACGGATATCCCCCCAGGCCCACACTCATCGCGAGTCGCTCCTATACAAAAGCTTATCCAACAATGGACACCTTTGCTGCATCCTACAAGGTCGCCTGAGGAGAAGTATCAGGAGAGGCATAAGGAAGCGCAAGCACACTTTGAAGCGGCGGCGGCCTCAGCATGCGTCCAATCCGATGCAGCGAGGCTGGATGCTCTTCAATCCTGCATTAACCAGCTGAAAGATCTACAGGCGGAGCGCGAAGCAAACAAGGACGATGAAGAGAGCAAATACCAGGAGTTGTACTGGGAACAGCAGGAGGCTCTTATTCTGGGGTTGCTCGACACAGTAGGACCTGAGTTGGGTGACAAGGTGTGCAACAAGTGGCGCCAGCGCACTCAGCTGCCTGTGAACAGTTCTGCTCAGTCAAATGCCCCTGCTGGTTCATCAAGCGAAGTGACAATAAACACTTCGTATTGTACCCCAAATGCCAGCCCTGTAATGCAGTCTTTCCGTCTGCCGAATCCCAGACCACAGAGCGAATCCGTTCCCATACTTCCTACTGCCGAAACATCATTGAATCAAGAGACACACACGATCGACCGGCCCTCAAACGAAAGCCAACCATCCGCGAAAGCCCAACAAAAGAGACCTGCGAATCCCACTCAAGGGAGCCTCTCCCGCCCTTCAAAGCGTCCCCGATCGAATGTCCCTCAGCCGCAAGGACCTCTTACTGGCGACCGAGCGATCGAGTTCAACGAGGTGTACCAAGATGGCCACGCTCCGACGAAATACATAATCACAGAGCACAAGGGCTTCTGGTATATCCTCGAGTGTAAGAAGCACAAGCTGCACTTTATGAGCAATAACCCCATCCACGGCGCACGCAGGCACTTGGCCGCGGGGACACACGGCAATCAGAACGCCAGGAACGACGAGACAGTTCGCCTTCTCGGAACAAGAGTTCTAAACTGCAGTGCAGACAAAGCCAAGTTGAACAATCTGGCCGCGCAGAGACCTACGTACGCGCAGTATGGGCGACCGCTTAGCAGCGTCTCAGCTGGGTCGGCTCATTCCAATGAGGGACCTAAGACACGAAGTACACAGTTCCTCCCTGGGATTGATCCGCAGCCTGGCGAGGTGTACACCACCTTCTGGAAGAAGACGAAGCGATTCTTTGCGATTCTTGTGTTGCCGTGGGGTAGTTTTCGGCAGTTTGGCTGGGACATGAATCTCATGGATAACACGGAGCTCTTGAAAAAGAATATCCCTACGTGCTATGACTATGATCCTATTACCGGGACGGCTGAGTGGACCGAGCATTATCGGCCCGGTGGTAAATATCATCATAGACGGAAGTATCCAGTTATGTACATCGATGCACCTGTCTTTCCGTGGGATTGCGCTATCGGGTGGGTAGCCGTCAACGAGTTCCGTGCTTATGATCCCAACGATGAGGGTATTGATCATAAGGATAAGGTTGACGAGTTCATCCTCCGCATGAAGGACCGGGATCGTTTGAGGAACGGTGAGGAAGATTCGGGAGAAGCAGGTAACTCAATCGAAAAGCTTAAGAGGCGTGGCTAATCGTGCACATGGCAGAACATCAAGATGACGACTTGGCGACGGGTGATGCCTTGGATGAGCAGCAGAGTACGGAAGTCGAGCAGCCACCACTGGGATCATGCATGCGTCTGGCGATTGAGATTCCAGACGATGATAGCGATACTGAAGAAGGGTCGGGTATGGTGCGTCAATACGATGACTGCGCCGAGGAGGAGCCACGGGTTAAGATGGAGCCGCCGAACCCAGAAGGTCCGACACAGCCCTTCGATGCTGTCACGGCGCAAACAACTACCACCTCAGTCGACCCAGAGACGACTAACCAGTGGAATGGCCTTGATCATACATCGACTGCTCCTAACCTCCATCCAGCTCTTGATGCCAATGGCGTCCTTCATCCTATAGCACTCAACACCCCTGCGGTCGAAAATCCCGTTATCCCTTCTTCCAGTACAGATCTCAGACCCACCGCGCAGATGTATGATCATTCACAGTCACCATGCATAAGCGGGCCCCCGGCGCGAGAGCATCCGGTCGTTGACTCGGGTCCCCGGGCCCCGGAAGCCGTAATGGCTCCCGGAGATCCCCCGGCAGCAAACGGACAAGCTCCACTGGCATCCATGATTGGTCACGCTGGGTTTGAGAGTTCTGCTCCGTTGAACCTGTATGGCTATCTAGCTCCTGAATATACCGCAAACACGGCGACTGCGAATGTCGCAGGGAACAGCGAAGCGCCATGGATGAGCCATGCTCAGGCCGCGGTAGAGAGAGCGCGGGACCGTGAAATTGGCATTAGGAACAATGCCGCCAGACGGTCTAATTGGCGGCATCCGTTCATCACCGACGATACCGATTAACAAAAATACATACTCAGGACGAGAACTTGGTCTTAAAAAAAAATACATATTACTCTATTAATATCTTCCTGTATATAGTCAACCCAACTCTACAGCTTAGGCACAACAACGCCCTCCCTCAGCCTCATAATAGACTGCTGCGTATTACTCGCCACCAAATTGCCATGGCTATCCCATAGCTTTCCCTCCGAATACGTCCTATTCCCCCCTCCCCTACTAGTCTTCCTCTCTCTAACATGCCACTCCCCCATCTTAACCTCCGGCACAAAGATCCTCAACGCAAAGTCCAGCGTCGAACACGCAGCCGTGTCATCAAACCACATGTGATTATGGCTCAACGGGAGAAACGAAAGGCCGCCGTCCATGAGAAATGCTAGCGCGCTCATGTTGGCGGTTGGGGTCGGGAGGTCGTGTAGCGCGCGCTGCCACTCGGCGGATACTTTTTCCGTGATGGGGAGGTGGTCTTGGGTTGTTATGGTGTCGCGTGCTGCGCCGGAGAGGTTCTGGGATGATACGCCTGCGGTGCAATAGCGCGTCTCGAAGAAGTCGGCGTTGGCGGCGAAGGATTTAGTAAATTCCTTGCCCTGTTTCTCAGTGATGCTGCCCTTTTCTAGCAAGTCCTTCACCAACTCCTCCAAATTCGGACAATCTTCCGCCCTCGGCCATTTAGAGCACGTCGGCTCAGAGAAATCCCAACTCGAAGGCTCAATAACATGAAAATCCGCGAGGACTTCCATACAAACGCGGAATTTCCCATTAGGTTGCTGCTGCTTGACCTGAACCCTCCGTGTCGCGAAAGATCGCGTATCTCGAATGTTGGTCACGCTACAGTGCAGTTTCTTATCTGTTGACGCTGGACCGTGGAAGTGTCCGAGGACAGAGTACAGAGACATTGAGGCGGGTGCTGTCTGACACGCTGCGTTGACGGCGATGCTGGCTGTGCAGCCGCCGTAGGCTATGGGCATGGCGTTGCCCATTCTGATGGGGTTGAGGCGGGAGACGTATTCTCCGGGGGAGACTTGGTCTACTGCCACTTGCTCTGCTAGTGTTGGTGCCATCTTGTTACTCCGTAGTGGGTAGATGTAAAGTGAGTGTCGGCAGAACTGCGATGGTGATAGGAGATGCTCATGACTTCAAATAATGTCGATTAAGCTCGGGATCAAGTGGGTCTACCTCGGTTCGGCTACTTCAAGAGTGGATCTAAGATCTTGTGCTTATCTCGATAAGATGCGGTGAATCGCGATGCAACAGTGAAATTGCGTGACATTGCAGAACTAGCTGCATTGATATGCACTGTAATGCGATGCAGAGTTGCACTGGACACTGTAAGCCAAGGGTACTTTCCCTATTATGAAGAGATACTGCGGATGCCTTTCGGAAGGAATTATAAATTGCAGATAAATACTCCATAATGTCGGAGCTAATTATAAATTAGCGGATCATTATTCATCCGCGGCCAGTGTCTCATTGGCAAGAATGAGCAAAATACTTATAGTATAAAAGATAAATAAAGGATATGAAGCCATTGACTTTATTTAATATTTTGCTCTAGATCGTTCTTTTTATCTATTAAAATGGCTGTTTTATCTCAGTCTACGAAGTTATAAGCTGATTGGCCAGCCAACATGTCAGCAAGAGGAATAACGCTTTCGCTAAGTGCAGTTTGCATTCAGGCCAATTATAAGTTTAACACAAAACAGCAGCCTGACTAAGACGTGCTGCTGGTGGCGATATTAAGGGTATAGGCTGGGGCCAGGAGAGAGTATATCAGTATGCTTCTTATAAAACGTCAAGCATTTAAGTAAGAGTAATAGCATAATAGTATTGCTTGTTGTTGCTTTTTGTGTAGTTGATATGAGTTGAGAATTGACTGGTGCCGTTTTTCAATTATCGCCAGATGTTCGTCTGTTACTGCCAAGTTGGAATTCACAGCCGCATGATTACAGGCGCGTCGTAGAAAGACAAAGCTTCGCAGATTATTCTTTTTCAATGTAAATAGACTCAATTCTATTCCTTTGCGGCTCTAATAGAGCGCCAATTTCTGCTGCTTGGTTTTGATCCATCAATCTCCTCGAAGTGTGTAGGGTAACGCGTCTCCCGCACTGACCACAAATAAACTCAAAGACCGATCACGACTCCACAAGACGGCAGATCTATCTCTCCGATCATGGCAGATAATTAGCCCGATTATTCTCTGCATTGCGCACACAGTCAGCCTGCGAAATAACGTATGATGGACCCATCATGCCAAACCAGATTCGCCCAATGATGTGCAACGTGGCTTACATCTTATCAATCCAGACTCTTGGCAAGTGGGAATGTCTGACATACATAACGATTTAGCGATTCGATGGCTCAATTGAACCTGCTCGTACTCGCTCTTTGCCTCGCTGTCGCGTCTCACGGACAGCGAGAGCGAGAGCGATGCAGAGCAAGACACGCGTTACATCGTGATGCACGCACGCACTATAGCCTCGTGACAAGATGAAACTCAAAGACAGAAATCATCACAGAATAACTCACATCGAATCCAATTGACTCAAATTCACTCTTGGCAGAGCCGCAAAGCGCAAAACTCGCGCTCCGGGAAACTATTCCGAATCAGGGCTCCTGCTCATAAGCGAGATGTCAATTCATGCTCGGACACCCGCGGATTCCTTGCGCAGTGGGTAGCCAATCCACTTGCTCACCAATGACAGTCGCCGTGTCCGTCGGGCCGGGTCGACTGCATTTCATGGGGTGATTGTCCGCGGGGACCCGGGGAAACGAGGGTGATATTTGTAGAAAAGATTTGACCTTCTCCCGACTCCGTTCGTTATGTTCTGAAAAAGACCGAGTGGTTCAATCGGGCTAATTCTACGTTATTCATCTGCCGGTCTTGGATCTTGATTGATGCACATACATAAGCATAACTGAAACGCATGCTATGCCTCTAGCTTAAATAGAACCTCCCTGTCTCGATTGAGTCAATCTTACTCAAACAAATTCATCAAAAATGACAGGACTACTCTCGAGGACAATGTCCTCTCACAGCAAACACGACGACCAACACTTCGACTCAACAGCCGCTACACCAACAGAAGAACCTCAGCATGACATAACCCAAAACATCAGCAATCTCGCCCGCCAACTCTCCCGCGTCTCAACAACAGCCGGCACCGAACTGCACGCCTTCTCACCCCAGCCCGGCACGAAGCTAGACCCCAACTCACCAACATTTGATCCAAGAGCTTGGGTAAAAGCTTTCGTGAGATTAGTCGAGTCTGACGCTGGAGCTGCGCCATCAAGAAGTTTAGGCGTGGCGTTTAAGGACTTGAATGTTTACGGCTGGGGCACTGGTGCTGAACATCAGAAGACTATTGTTGATTATCCTATCGATGTTGTCAAGTATCTTGCTGGTTTGGTGGGTGGCACGAAGAAGAGACGGGTTGATATTCTGAGGAATTTTGAGGGTGTTGTTGATGAGGGAGAGCTGCTGCTTGTTCTGGGTCCTCCTGGATCAGGATGTTCGACGCTTTTGAAGACTATTGCTGGTGAGACAGCTGGTCTCGAAGTTGGACCCGATTCCTACATGAATTTCCGAGGTATGTCGCTCCCATTTTCTCATGGACAGTCTTAACAAGATTAGGTATCGATGAAAAGAGCATCCGTCGTTCATTCCGCGGCGACGTCCTCTACAACGCCGAAATCGACTGCCATCTCGCCCATCTCACCGTCGGCGAGACCCTCTCCTTCGCCTCATCCGCACACTCACCGCGGCACGTCCCTGGCGGCGTAACCCGTTCTCAAGCCGACACCATGATGCGCGATGTCATGATGGCCATCTTCGGCATCAGCCATACAGTCGATACCCGTGTTGGTAGCGACTTTGTGCGCGGTGTAAGCGGTGGTGAACGGAAGCGCGTTAGTATCGCTGAGGCTGCGCTCACGGGAGCAAAGTTGCAGTGCTGGGATAATACGACGAGAGGACTGGACAGTGGGAATGCGATTAACTTTTGTAGGAACTTAAGATTGCAGGCTGATCTTGTGGGTGTTGCTGCTGCGGTGGCGATTTATCAGGCGCCGCAGTCTGCGTACGATGTAAGTGCCCTGATGAAGCTCCAGACATGGATACTAACGAGGATAGTTATTTGATCGTGTTACGGTGCTGTACGAGGGCCATCAGATCTTCTTCGGCCGCATCAACGAAGCGAAGCAATACTTTGAGAACCTCGGCTTCGAGTGTACGTCCTCCCCCAACAAACATCTATGTCTTGCGCTAACAATCCAGGCCCCGATCGTCAAACAACACCCGACTTCCTCACCTCAATGACCAGCCCCCAAGAACGCCGTGTACGACCAGGCTTCGAATCCTCCGCGCCCCGAACCCCCCAAGAATTCGCCTCCCGCTGGCAATCCAGTCCCCAGCGCAAAGCCCTACTCCACGAAATCGCCGCCTACGAAGCAAACCACCCGCCCTCACTACGTCTCGAAGAGTATAAATCCTCGCGTCGGGCCGAGCAGTTCAAGAACCAGCGCGCCAAGTCTCCTTATACCATCTCGTACGCCGCGCAGGTGAAACTTACCCTTTGGAGAGGCTGGAGGCGGCTGTTGGCTGATCCGGGGTTTACCATCGCGTCGTTGATATTCAACCTCATCATGGCGCTTGTGTTGGGGACGATGTTCTATGATTTGAAGGACGATAGTTCGAGTTTTTACTATCGTGGTGGATTGATTTTTTTTGCGCTGTTGTTTAATGCTTTTGCGAGTCAGCTTGAGGTATGTCGTCTTTGCATCGTGAAGGGTTTTACTAACAGCTTAGGTCCTCACTGTTTACGCCGAACGACCTGTTGTTGAGAAGCACAACCGCTATGCATTCTACCATCAATCTGCTCAGGCCATCGCCAGTTACATCATCGATCTGCCCTACAAAACCGTCAACATGATCATCTTTAATCTGCTGATCTACTTCATGGCCCATCTCCGCCGCGACGCAGGTCACTTCTTCTTTTTCTGCCTAACCTCATACCTCATCACGCTCGTCATGTCGTGCATCTACCGCACCCTCGCATGCGTCACTCGCACGACGCATCAAGCCATGATTCCTGTGTCGATTCTAAGTCTTGGACTCATGATTTATACGGGTTTCACTATGCCGACGGATTACATGCTTGGATGGTCGAGATGGATGAACTACATCAATCCTCTAGCTTATGCCTTTGAGGCGTTGATGGCGAGTGAGTTCCATAATCGGAAGTTTGCCTGTGCGGGTATGGTCCCCCAGGGTCCAGGCTACGATGACCTTCCAGCCGATTCTCGCATTTGCTCTGTTGTTGGTGCCAAGCCTGGATCGTCTGTAGTCGATGGTGATAGGTACATCAACATGTCCTTCAAGTACTACAACTCTAACAAATGGCGGTACGTATCACTTCTCCCTTACATGGCGTATATTGACTTTTCACAGAAACATTGGTATCCTTCTTGGCTTCCTCTTCGGTTTCCTCATCTTGTACATCATCGCAGCTGAGCACGCCAAGCCTCCCAGGAACAAGGGCGAAGTTCTCGTCTTCCGCAAGGGCCGCATGCCTTCCAACTTTGAGAAGGATAAGGACGATGTCGAGACTCAAGCTACAGATCGACCTGTCGTCGCTGAGAAGGTCAACAACAACCCTTCAAGTGGACTTACTGCTGGTGCTTCTGTGTTTCACTGGGAAGATCTCTGCTACGATATCCAGATCAAGGGTAAGGACCGTCGATTATTGGATCACGTTGACGGATGGGTCAAGCCCGGCAAATCAACAGCTTTGATGGTACGTCTCTCTCAACTTCAGCTCATGTGTGAACTCAGTTAACTCTTCAGGGCGTGTCTGGCGCTGGCAAAACAACCCTTCTCGACGTCCTCGCAACCCGCGTAACAATGGGCGTCGTATCCGGAAACACTCACATCGACGGCCTCGCAACCGACTCCTCTTTCCAACACCGCGTTGGCTACGTCCAACAGCAGGACCTCCACCTTACAACAATGACGGTTCGCGAAGCCCTCGAGTTCAGCGCGCTTCTCCGCCAATCCGCTGAAATCTCCCGCGCTGACAAACTCGCGTATGTGGAGGACGTCATCGACATGCTGGATATGCAGGAGTTTTCAGATGCTGTTATCGGAACGCCTGGTGAGGGGTTGAACGTCGAGCAGAGGAAGAGATTGACGATTGGTGTTGAGTTGGCTGCTAGACCGCAGTTGTTGGTGTTTTTGGATGAGCCGACTAGTGGATTGGATTCACAGACTAGTTGGGCGATTTGCGATCTTATTGAGAAGCTTACGGCTAGTGGACAGGCGGTGTTGTGTACCATTCATCAGCCTTCTGCGATGCTCTTCCAGAGATTTGATCGCTTGTTACTGCTTGCCCCTGGTGGAAAGACAGTTTACTTCGGCGGTACGTTCCCCATCACCCCAATTGAACCTCACTAACATCCACAGACCTCGGCGAGCAATCCCAAACTCTGCTCAAGTACTTCGAACGCAATGGCGCACCCCCTTGTCCCGAAGACGCCAACCCCGCAGAGTACATGCTCGAGATCATCAAACCCTCCAACGACGAAGAAGCCGAGAAGATCGACTGGCACCAGATCTGGAGAGACTCACCCGAGTTCCAAGAAGTTAAGCAGGAGCTTTCGCGGCTCAACTCTCTACCTGCTACACGAGGATCAGCGACGAGTGCGTTGGAGAATGGTGATGCCTCGCAGCATAAGGAGTTTGTGGCTTCGTTCTCAACGCAGTTTCGGGAGGTGTTGATCAGGACTTGGAAGCATTTCTGGAGATCGCCTACTTATATCTGGTCCAAGATCGCACTGATCGTCTTATCGGTATGTTGGAGTTTGTTATGAGAAGGGCGTTGGCTAACTTGATCAGTCACTTTACATCGGATTCACGTTTGAGGCAAAGAACACTATTCAAGGCTTGCAGAACCAGCTTTACGCTATCTTCATGTATATGGTTCTCTTCCAGAGTCTAAGCGACCAGATCATGCCCATGTTTCTGCCTCAGCGCGATCTATACGAAGTCCGCGAGCGACCATCCAAGATCTACCGCTGGAACAGTAAGTCCTAGCCATCTCACTTCCTTACATCATCTAAACCATTCGTAGCATACATCTTGTCCAACATCATCGTTGAAGCAGCTTGGAATACCTTCATGGCTGTCATCATCTACTTCACCTGGTACTACCCCGTCGGCTTCGTCCGCAACACCACCTCCGACGACCAAGCCATCCGAGGCTTCCTTGTCTTCTTGTATCTCTGGATGTTCATGCTCTTCACCAGTACTTTCTCCCACGCAGCCATCGTTTGCATCGCTACTGCTGAAGAGGCTGGTGTCATCGCGACCTTGCTGTGGATGCTTTCCATCTCGTTCTGCGGGTAAGTCACCTCTCCCTCGATTCATCACACATGTACTGACTTTTACAGTGTTGGCGTCGCTTACAAGGACATCCCCAAGTTCTGGACCTTCATGTATCGTGTCTCGCCAGCGACCTACATCGTTGGCGGTATCATGTCAACTTGTGTCTGGGGCTCCAACGTCAAGTGCGCAGACAATGAAATTCTGCAAATGGCTGTTCCTGGAAACATGACCTGCGACGACTACATGGGTCCTTTCATAAAGGAAGCTGGTGGTTATCTTCTTGATCGCGCGTCCACTGATGTCTGCAAGTACTGCTCGCTTGCTACGACAGAGGAGTTCTTGCACCGGTTCAACATCGACTATGATGATCGATGGTGGCACTACGGACTTCTCTGGGTGTACATCTTTGTCAACTGTGCTGCTGCTTTGGGTTTCTACTGGTTGTTCAGGGTGCCGAGAGGAAGTGGCGTGAAGAGGGCTTGAGTCGGAAGCCTAAGAGGAGATCTTAAGAGGGGCATCTGAAGAGAGCATCTTAAGATACACCATGTATTTCTGATCTCATTTCACATGGATCAAGGCAGCATATCATAGACATAGGATATTTATTTAAAGGGTAATACATAATCTTAGAATACAAGCGATACATATATACAAAATGAATAACAAGTGTCCAGTGATGTCGTCTCTACTCAATTTTTGTGGCACTGATGTAATCACACTCAGCAGTACTGAACGGATCACCGCATCCAACCTCTCGATCCTTATCAACGTACACAGCAGGAAGATCAAAGTAGCAAGTCGGAATCTCGCCACCAACCAAGCTCCCCAAGTCAACATTGTCATTGGGACTAAGCGCACAGTCCAGAATAGCACGGTAGTAGACCTCCCTATTCCCAAGCCCATAGCTAGCCATCTTGTCATAAACCTCACCGGAGACCTCAGCCCAGTCTCCAACACGGTTAGGCTTGGGATCATGACGCATAATGTAGAAGCAGTACTCTTCACCCTCTCGAAGAGCCATCCACTGACGACCAGTTGCGTAACCACAGTCCTCACGGCTTGCGCGGCGCTTATCAGCAACGAGGTGGAACTGCGCAGCCTTCATGACGTTGTTGGCGACCTTGGGCTGTATGTTCCCGTAGACGGAGTTAAGCGCAAGTTGAACAGCCTCAGAGTTATCGTTAAGAAGAAAAAACCCGCCGTTGAAGAAGTTCGCAACGGGAAGCTTGTAGGGATCCGGGTTGGACGTCTTGAGTGCATTGTACTGTTCCTCTGTGCCGCCGCCCATGACAATGCGCATGGTTTCATCGAGTCGGTCGACGGCTGCTTCGAATAGATCGGCCAGGCCAGCTGAGATACTGCCCTGGTCGATCTCCTCTTGCTTGAGGTTGCCGAAGGCGGAGAAGATACCGCCAAAGAGGTATAGGCCTACTCCGAAGCCAGGCTGCTGAGATTAGTTGGCTGTTTAGACAGGGAGATAGAATACGTACGTTTGCGGATAGACCGCTGAGAGCACCGCCGATTGCACTAGCTGAAGCCAGCCATTTGACCATATCGCCAGTATCGTCCTCGTTTCCGCCAAAGTCGGACACCATCTGACCGATTCTGAGACCGCTGATGATAGTCTTCTCTGTAATCTTGGTCTTTAGCGCCTTGAACTTGGAGTGCATGCCATTAGCAGCCTGAAAGATCCAGTACGACGTCTTACTAAGGGGGTCGTCGGTACCGAACTTCTCATACTGCTCCGTGCACTCCATGTTATTCATGGGACTGCAATCATGGTCGAGACCACTGCAGCCAGCAGCGCCAGACTTTCCATCTGTACCGCCAAAGACTCGGTCCTCGAGGTTAATGAGCCAATTGTTTTGGTGTTCTGTTGGTCAGTTATTGCATTGTGGAATGAAAGTGAAACATACCCCATTGTCCTCGAAGGAAGTTATCTAGATGATCGCCGGCTTGGGTTTTCATGGTCCAGAGCGTGTCGGCCTCCTCTGGCGTGTTGAGAACCCAACCTTTGCATAGAGTGTCTTTGTTCTCTCAGACGTCGGGGACTTTGTTGTCCTGTCTTTTGGTGAGAGGGGATGCGTGGACGGCGGCGGCGAGGGCCACGATGGCGGTGGTGGACTTCATTGTGAGAGAGTGATGATGAGATGAGTGAAGAAGGTATTTCCCCCAGCGGAGAGATGAGGTTTATATCATGGCGATGCCACGGTGAGAAGAATACCTGAGCATGGATCGCTCATCCATTGTTACGTTTGATTAATTAGCCTTGTGAATCCTATGATGGGGTCGAGCATACTTGCTGTTACACTGAAGCTCTTGGCGTGGAGTCGATCGTGCTGATAAGCGGCTAGATAAGGTTCTTGGTACGGAGGACAAGGAATAAACTACGCCGAGTCTCCGGGCGGCCGCGGGAGGAGCCGTGCTAAACCCGGATTGAGAAAAGTAGTGGAGTAGAAGCTCATGATGCTTCGCCTCAAAGGAACAGAGCATGGCAATTTTAGATTGGGGTCCATTATTTGTTGTATGATTCCAATATTGCACTGGGCATGAGACCTGCCTCTTATTTTGGGCTCTTGACGTGGGCTCTTGGCGCTGCCTGCAATTATTTGCTTCGGGCTTAGGCAGTAAAGCTTGAGGCTTCAAGTTGGTAGACCTGAAGGCTGGTGCTTGTATCGCGCTCCTATGCTAATAGGTGTTTCCATGGGAAATCGAACAAGGAGCCGGCCTGTCCATCGTAATATTTGCATAACCTAATCTCACCAACGCGGCACGGCTCAGCCCATCCTCGTCAAACCGCCCTACCAGCGCTCCCCCGACCCCAAATCCTCTCTGGAATCGGCAGATGAAACGCGAGTGCAGATCCTTCATCTAGGAAACAATCTACTAACCGTATTAGGTCAACAAAAAACTCACGATGCGCCCAGATTAGCTTCACCTCGAGACTTGGCATAAGCTGCAAAGACCGCCCGACAGGGCCAGCGCCAAGATTACAGCAAGTCACCCGATTTCAAGCATGATTCAGTTATCGGCAGTTATTCCAGACTAGCAGGAAGACGTTTTCCGTGGCGTTGCGTGGCGGAGCTTGTGTTTAGGGTTACAATGCAGGCCTTGGCGCAATTTATTCGATTGGCCAATTCATGGGAACTTTTTCAGCTCTCGCATTCTAGCCTATGATGTAAATGCTATGGAATACGACCGAATTCCTTCGGAATGCTACCCTCCACTGCATTGAATACCTTTCGCTCCCAACAATTGTCATCACCAGCGTTTACTTCGCCGCCGGAGGCTCGGGCATTGCGTATGTAAATGACAGCAAAGTCTTTGGTTCCTGCTTGCGTAGGTATTTCTCGAAACCATCCGTCTTGACAGGTTTGCTTAACTGCTCTGGTGTGATAGCCCCTTCGACGCCCTCCACGTATCCATGCTCATCGAGGTAAGCTGCTCCGTCAAGAACCTCGTAAGGCAGACCAGTCTTCTTATGCATTTCCTCCTCCGTCAGTGACTGGAAGACAGCTTTCTGGCCGGTGACTCTGCTCCAGGTGTCCATGATCTCGAGGATGGTCAGGTCACTGTCATAAGCGAGAAGCTTTGTTCCAACGGGTTCATTCTCAACAAGAGCTCGGACGAAAGATCCAGCAGAGCCTTCGATATCAATGATAGGCAACCTGAGATTCTTGGAAGCTGGCACCGCGAGTACATACTCGCCAGTCTCAGCATCTTTCTTGGGGTACAAAAATGCGTTTGTAGCGTAGGCAGCCATGTAGATATACGACGTCTTCTTCGACAGTTCAGGCATTTCGTTCTCAATGTACTTGACAGCCGCAGCCTTGGTCTCCCAATGATGACAATGGGAGTACTTCCCCTTCGAAACATCCTTCATAGGACCAAGAGCAGAGTAAATGTACTTCTCAAGTGTAGATGTCTTAGAAGCAGCATAAGCCGCATTCTTGACATGTCGCTCCTCGGTATCATAACCGATTTGCTGAGCTGTAGCTTGGTCTTTGCCTTGACCAAGAGCAGTCATGTAAGGAGCCCAGAAGTCAGTGTTAACAAAGATTGCGTGAGCACCTTCAAAGGCTTTGACGAGAGACTCTGGATCATTCATGTCTGCTTCGACGACCTCGGCTCCGAGGTTTTGAAGAGCTTGGGCTTTAGCTGAGGTTGAGCTACGGGTGAGGGCTTTGACGTGCCAATTGGGTTGGGAGATGAATGCTCTCATGACTGAGCCTCCTTGGGTGCCTGTGGCGCCGACGACAGCGATGGTCTTGGTAGACATGGTAAGAGTGTATGGTGAATAAGATGGTGTTGAGTTGGTCAATGATGAAGTAATGGAGATGGGTTTGGCATAGGTGCTACTATGGTACTTATAGTAATCGACATTGCGGCGTTAATATTGACTTCTCTATTTCCTCGTTTCGTATTCATTATCGTCTTTGGTATGCAATCGGTGAATGGAGCCAGGACCGTAAGCCACAGTTGCTTACTGGCGTAGCGGCTTTTGATTGGCTGAAAAACCGTAAGCCAATTCGCCCCCACGGATTTCGGACTTAGCATCATCTCACTTGCCTCAGAACAACTCGAATCTGACATGCTCTAATGAGAGAATTATACCCAACCACGTCCATCTTCAAGCCATGTGCGATAAAATTAAAGGCAGTTCGGCCAATGGGAATGACGCAGTCTCTCGAAAGCGAACGAGTAGTAGGGATGGTGACGCTCCACCAGCGAAGCGTCGCGCTTTAACTACCGCGCGGAGAGAGCAGAATCGCCAGGCGCAAAAGGCATACCGTATGTTGTGCTCCTATCAATTTCATAGTTATAACTGACAAGATCGTGTAGGAGAGCGACAGAAACAAGAGAGGATACGACTGAAGCAAGAAAGGGCTCAAGCGAAAGCTACTTGCGGACAGCGCCTGAGACCTCTTCTAAAACGAGAGGATCTCTCACAAGTAGACTCTTCTGAGCAGCAGAGCTCAATCGAGGAGATATCCTTGTGCGATGAGAGTCTCTTGGAACTCGTCGACGCCTCTGTCAAAAAGCTTGAGCCCAACTTTCCAGACCTTTACATGAACATGCTTCAATTCTCACCAGCAGCCATCTTCACATCATGCCTCACCAACGCGCTCTCCCTAGGCCTAGACCCGTCCGTTATAGCAAACTGCAGTGTGGAACACATATCTCCCTTCTACCAACCCAACCTCTCATCTACTCTCAACCATGCAGCTCTCATACAAGCAGGTTCAAACATCCTCTCAACATTCAACAACACCAGTATCCCCGTTCATCTCCGCCCAACAATGGCGCAAATCCTCATCCCGCATCACACAAGCCTCGATCTCATTCCTATTCCATTTCTGCGCGAGCGAGCAATAATGTTATCAGCTGCAATGCCGCATGTCTTTAATAACTGGGAACTTAAACTGGATATTTACGAGAGAGGAGGTTTGACGATATGGCGATTGAAGCATGAGAAGGGTGAGAGTGTGAGGGATACGTATCCGCCTTGGGATATGAAGAGCTGGGAGGCTGCGCCGTGGTTTATGAAGAAGTGGTGTATGCTTATGGGGAGGGAGTATGATAGGATGCATAATCAGAGTATTGGATGGCAAGTTGTGAGGGATATGATAAGTTCGAGGGATATACAGCGATTGACAACTAGTTAATTTTTGAAAACCTGCTGTGTATTGACTATTGCAGATTGAGAATAAGCAGTAAAGAACTTGATGGTAAAAATGATGCACAGCACAGAAGATGTTTACTCCAGAACCGTGGCCAACTCCTTCTCGGTCCATTCCCAGAGCTTCTCCGCCAACTCATCATTTCTCCCCTCTTCAGTCGCCAAGCCATGCCTCCCAACCGGCTCATAATACTCTCCACTAACTACACCATTCCCAACAGATGCCCAAAGCTGATTCCTAGCACCCTTTGCGACAGGCGTGATTAACATGCATCTCACTACCGCATACAAGTACCAAACCATCCCCGTCGCCTTCAGCAACAACTCCGTGTTCACGAGACCAGGATCAATTGCAGAAACCGTGAGGCGCGGATACTTCTTGGCTAGCTGGCGCGCCCAGAGGATGTTGGCAAGCTTGCTTTGGTAGTAGCACTGATAAAGACCAATTGACTCGCCGTCTGTCTTGAGGGTATCATAGTTGATACCGCCTTTGTTTAGGTAGACGTGTCCATGAGATGCAAGAGACACAACTCTTACATCTGAACCAGGTGTACGTGTTGTTTTATCGAGGAGCGGAATAAGCAGTTTGGTGAGTAATGCGTGACCCATATGATTCGTCCCAAACTGGATCTCATAACCGTCTGCAGTACGATCAAGAGGGACAAACATGGTGCCTGCATTGAGCATCAAGATATCAAGCTTTTCGCATTCCGAGAGCACGATCCGCGCGGCTTCTTTGATAGAAGCGAACGAGCAAAGATCAAGATGGAGGAGTCTTATTGAAGCAGATGGGACTGCGTGCTGGATATCTTGGGCTGCGAGTTTTGCCTTTTGTAGGTTACGGCCGCAGAGGTAGATGCGCGAGGGATTGTGGTGGGCGAATTGGAGGACGGATTCTTTGCCTAGACCAGCAGTGGCGCCTGTAACGAGGATGACTTTTCCCGCGAGGGAGGGCATGTCTTTGGGGTTGAAGTCTTGATCTTTGGACCAGAACATCGTGTTGATAAGAGTGGGCAAGCAGGGGACTGATTGGAAGAATGAAAGTGACAGAAGACTTGGATTGAAGGTAGTTGCTAATAAATCTCAAGCAAAGATACATCATACAGCAGAGGATGCCGTACCTATTTATACAAGATCTAGCCATATTATAGTTACATATCAATAAGCTCTCTCAGCTGTAACCAGGATTCGAAACTAAATAAGAGGCTTAGATACTAGAGTCTACTCCTATATGGGATAATGGTACGGTCTTGGCGCGGCAGTCAATCTTTTAATGCTTGTCACTAAAAGATTGAACTGAATTGCCGACTGCCAATCTGACGCTAAGCCACATTTGTGCTGAACAGGGTCCAATCACGATCAAGAGCCATCCTCTAAACCCTTTTGAGCAAATGGTACGGAAGAACTACGGGGAAATTTATACCTAGAAGTGCTTACTCTCAACATGGATCAAGACCGGATAGCTTCAGGAACAAAGCATGTGATTAGTAAAACCACCGATACTAGGAGGATATTTACCTTGACGACCCAGTTTATGCACTATGGCCACCTTTGTTGTCACCACGTCTTCTGGAAAGCCTGACAGGGATACTATGAGAAAGATTCGCAGCCATGCGATGCGTGGAAGGAATACACGAGCGGAGAGACTAGCTCGGGCCCAAGGGCGCATAAATCCCGATAAAAGCCTGGTACCTAATATAGAGACTGATAAGCGGGCATCTTGCATATTACTGTCCTGTACAGATACAACAGCAGAACCATGTCTTGGCCAGAAACTTGACAAGGATAATCTGTCGACTATGAGCATCCCGCGAAAGCTGGCACCAGAGCTTTTGTTACAGCGATCAGAACTTGAGATTAAGCCGTATATGCTTGAGTTAGTATACCAAGGTATGCTCAAGAAATCTATATCAGCGAACCAGAAACTAATGGCATGGTATCAGCTTTGACCACGTCGAAACCCTGCCGATACGCCATAGACATGAAAGTCGCTCACGAATGTGAGTCTCACATCTTCAGTCTCAGCGACATGCACACATACCAAGTATCTCTTCATTCTATACTCTTCACAGCATCAGCATTCAAGGAAGTCTGCCAAGGTCTTGAGTTCAGCGTCCTCACGAGATATCATCTTGGTGAGACACTACGCTGCATACAACACAGTCTCCGGGATAAAAGCACCGCAACGGCCATGGCGACAGTTGGGGCGATAGTCAATTTGGCGTCGGCGGCGTCTAGTTTTGGAGATGTTGAGACTGCGCGGAAACATATGGATGGGATATGTCGGATTTTCGAACTCCGTGGTGGGATATCGCCTTTTGGAACTGCAGCGTTGGCAGAGATGAAGTGCCAAAGGTACTCCATTCCGCTATTGTCGGTTTATATGACTAACTTGTACAGGATTGAGATCTGTCTATCAATGGCAGAAGGGCGAAAACCCCGGCTTCTCCCTGACATCCAACCTTGCGATTCCTTCTTACCAATATCTGCAATCCATCCCCCTCCAGAGTCCATATTTCTAGACCCTCGAAGCTTGACACCAGATCGGCGTCTACTGTCTATCTGGGCCGATTTGCAATACTACAGCAGGCTAGCCAATGAAGGCGCGCTTATCTCACCAGATCTGTTCCTCTTTATGAGCACGACTCTTCCGAACAGGTTACTTCAGCTTTCTTACGATGCCCAATCGACATCTGAGCTTATGAGGCTTTGCATGCTGGCTTATATAAAGAGCATTCTTTTTAGTCTTCCGGGGGTTGGGAGGAGAATGTCTTATTTATCGACTCATCTGGAGATTGCACTTCAGGAGTCTGTGCCATTAGATCGAGAACACTCGACTTTCTTGCTATGGGCGTTGTTCATTGCTGGGGGTTGTATTTTTGAGGACTTTGAACGAGAGTGGCATCGTCAAGATATTCGCGAGATATGTGACGTTCTTGGTCTTAGCAGCTGGGTGCAATGTCGGGGGATATTAAACAGTGTGCTTTGGATTAGTGATATCCACGATACGGTGGCACAGGAAGGGTATGTAAGGGTCTTTGGCGCCACATAAACGACCCGTCATGGGATAGCTTTGATGTACCTTTACCTCAATTGACATGAATATAGTCAACTTTTAGCTCAAGTGAGTCGCCTTCGTGTTAGATGAGATGTAGGATGTTTTAGCCTGAAGCGCCTTGTCTGCTTACGTGAGACGAATGATAAGATCACTGGCATTTAGTGCTGACGCGGAAAGCTGACGGAGTTACTCTCTCATCTCCGCCATTCCCCTTCAAGTAATTTTTATCTCCTCCCAAAACTCCATTTAAAACACAATACAATCCATTCGTTCTCCCCATCAACCAAAAATCTCATCATGTCTTTCCTCTACCTCAACCGCGCAACACATGTCGTCTCTCTCATCCCCGCCCTCTTCGGCATCAACCTCCTCACGCGCCCGGAAGCAACCCTCCAATCCTTCCAGTACCCCATCCCCACAGACCCTCAAGCTCAAAAGCTTGTTCGTGGCCTTGCACGTATCTACGGATGTCGAAACCTCGTCGTTAGCTTTTTGTTCTTCAATATCAGCCTCACTGGGGATAGGAAGCTTATGAGCTTCGGGTATCTTGGGGCGCTGGCCATGTGTGTTACTGATGGGCTTGTCGCGAGGAATGTAGTTGGACATGGGGAGTGGCAGCATTGGTCGTTTGCGCCACTTTGTATTGGGTTGTTGATTGGATTGAACTGGTGATTGGAAGCGAGTATCGTTGGACGTAGCCAAAATGGATGAAAGATCTACGGCTACTGGCTTCGAGACTGCTCACAACATATTTATATCCTAAAAGATAATCTTTATACTCCTGAAAGTATCTGTTCACTTGCTTCACATAATAGAATAAACTAAGGACTTCTTGCACATGCATGTAATAAGATCAATTTCGCGTCTAGGACTTCAAGTACCCAGGCCATGGAGTTCTGTCTCATGGATGCCAATCCATCTATTCATTACTGCAAACTGCTCCTTCTTGTTCTATCCAGTGAAAATATTGTACTGCCCGAGCACAGTTCTTATAACCCAATACCCACCACGCCTTATTAGGCACAGCTTCTTAAGCACCTAGAACAACCCTAATCCTCCAGCAAATCCAATTCTTCGACTCCCTGGTCGTCCTCAGGGATAGGATCAAAACTATTAAGGTACTCTCCCACTCGACTCTCATGCTCCTCCCAATTCGCTTCGCCATCAGAAGTAATAGTGAATTCCTCTCCCAAGATGTCAGCTAGTCCTTCAACGCAGGCCTTTTCGTCATTTGGGAGATCCTCCACCCAGCTTGAGACAGTCTTCTCAAGGAAAAGGATGTAGGCGGTCTCGTCTTCCCACCCAGCAGGATATTCTTTCTCTCCTTCGCGTTCTTCATACAGGTCCTCCATCATGAACATAAGGCTGTACTGGAGCTTGTCCACCTCCCAGTCTCTGGGCCCGTCAGGGTAGAAGAATACTATATCAGTAGTGAGAGTGGAAATTCTCCTGAAGAATTGCCTTGCACGGAGGGCTTTGACTGCGACTGAGGGATGGTCACGTAAACCAACGAGAGATTTCTCGGAGTCAGAAGCCTCATCATAACAATTTTCTGGGATGATGACTTTGCGCTTGGGTTTGGTGGTGCCAGACTTGTAAGTTGACTTTACAGGGAATGGTTGACCCTGAGATGAGGGAGTACCGCTACTGCCACCAACTTTAGAAGCTTTGACTGAAGGAATAAAACAAGACATTCTGGATGATAAAGTCGCGTATGAAGTTGAAGGAGATCTTAGTTTGGGAAGAAGTGTAGTCCTGTTGGTAAGATGTGATATGATGATGCAGGAAAGAATAATTCACGACTGATAGAACGACGTATTTATGTGTATAGGTTAGTAGAACTAGTTTATACCTGTTAGAAGATTGTTCATCTCTACAGGCCGTATGTTGTCATCGAACTCCCAGTTATTTAAGTGTTGTTCTGATTTCTCACAATGAAAATGTCTAGTTGGGTTTGAACAAGGTTAACTACGTGATCTTCCGACCGGAGTGCTTTAATTGTTACCACAAGACAGAAGAACAAACTTGAAGTCCTTTGTATTGGGCTGTTGATTGGATTGAACTGGTGAACGAGATTGAGTAAGCGATATACTTTCCGAATTAGTCAAAATGGACATTGTCTCCGAGATGGTTTAGAATATCTATATGTTATGATAAAAAATACGTGGTCTTGTTATAAACCCCGATGATTCGTTTTACAAATAATCATACACTGGTCAATTACAGATGATGTTCTACTAGCTTTCCATAAGTGCAGTAATAAGAACAATTTAACTTCCTGCGCTGTTGATAACTATAAACGATAACCATTTCTTTTATATCTTTATTCTCTAGATCTATCGCCGCTCCTTCTTACTTCCCCTCAGTGAAAGTCCGTCAGCTCCAATTCCTCGAGTCCCTGGTCTTCCTCAGGGACAGGGGCCATATTATGATCAACGAACTTCCTCACGCGGTCCTGATACTCCTTGACAGTAGCGTCGCTACTAAGATCAACGGCCCAGGACTCTCCTAAGATAGTAGCTAGTTCTTCAAGGATAACTCTATTGCCATCTGGAAGATTCTCCACCCAGGATGCGACAGTCTTCTCTAAAAAAAAATAAGTAAAAGCGGCCTCATCCTCCCATTCAGCAGGCCAGCCTTTCTCTCGTTCGACTCCCTTATATACCATGCTAAACATACATAGAAGACTTCATTGAAGCTTTACTGATTCCCAGTTGCTGCGGTCGCCTTTGTAGTCTCTATCGAAAGTACGAAGCTTCCTGCCCCATTGTCGTACGCGTAGGGCTTGAACTGCAACTGAAGGAACCTCAGAAGAGACAACATCCTGATCCTCAGGAATTTCGGAGGAGGTATCATCCTGATCCTCGGTGATCATCAGTGTTAGTTGGGGTCTGCCGGGCTTGTTGGTGCCTGACTTGCAGGTCGACTCTGTAGGAGAAGATTGAATCTGAAGCAAGGGAGTCGGGCTGCTGGAATCAGTGTCAGAGCCTTGGATCGAGGTAGTAGATGAAGATATTTTTGTTAGGGGGTCAGATGGAAGTTATTTGGGCAGTGGAAGATGATTGTTATTTGCAAGAGTGCAGAGTGTTGTTGACAAGATGGGAGGTATTGGTGTTGGAGAGAATAGTTTACGCCGACAGGATGAAGTATTTTTACTGAATGGCTTAATATAATTGACTTCAACATTTACTGAACAATGGATTCATTTATTCTTAAAGCTTGTACATACCAACGATTCTGAACGATTATTTGAATAATGTTCTGGCAATCTTGCGATGTGGATGATCTCTTAAACTAATTTGTGATTGACGCAGGCTCTCTCGACGATAGGCGGTCTGAGTTATGGCATACTGCAAGTAAAAGGATTGAATATATCTCTGTTATCTCTACTCAATAAACAGTTAAACGTGAGCTGCCACGGTTGTTTCAGTCTCTAAAGAAGACATAAACAATGCTTAGGGTAGGCGTTGGATACGCTAGCAAGTATGAGACACGCTAAGTTCTCCAGCACCCAGTTAAAACATTTCCCCTGTGGCTTAGTTGGCTAAAGCGTCCGACTGTTATTAATAGACAATCGGGAGATCGGAAGTTCGAGCCTTCCCGGGGGAGATTGGGTTAATTCTCTTTTTGCATTATTAGCTATTTATTTCCTTAGTACTTAATATCTGAATATTCTCATTACTATATAGTTCCTAATCAGATTCTTTATTTAAAATGCCTTAAACCGTTAAACAATACCTATAAGTTTATTATCTATTAATATAATAGTAGCGTCTAATTGTAACCTTTGCATTTATATCGGCCCTATTTTAAAGCAATAATTTCACTATAGTTAATATTCTAGCTTATTTTCTACTAAACTGGCCTTGTTGCTTGACTTCTGCGCTTGAGTCAATTTCATTAAACCGCCAAGCAGCGGGGTACATCAGTGTAATCCTTCAAATTGACATGGACAGAAAGACAGCTTGCGTACCCTAAGTCCTCATTTAGCATCTGGATAACCAACTTGACCCATAAAAAAGCCCTGTTTGCCTTGACGGGAATGTCGTTTCTTAGTGCATCCGAATTTACCTTCCTCTTCTTTGGTCTTGGGCTTGCTGTGTTTGCAGGTTTTAGGTCATGTTCATGCTTAGGTTGATGTTCCAAAATCAGGTCTTGACCCTTCTATTCTGTCCACAAAGAGTCCGCTCGCAGCTCTGGGAGAATCCCCTCTTAGCCTACCTTTAGTCCGGGCTGGCTCAAGCCAGATTGCGGGGTAAAAAGCCGATAACCGCTTACCCGAAGTCACATGACCAAAGCTTCAGTCAAATCATCATGACCATCGGCAATGCTTTTAGTCTTTCACTTCCGTCCTACAATATACTGTACTATAGCTAGCATAGAGTACCACTGATATCAATCGCACTTTATTAAGATCACCCACCCACTCTCCCACCTAAGCAATGGCAGCTCGCCCAACATGGATCAAGGCTGGGAGACTATCTCGGAGCTTCTTGCCCTACAGGGGCATCAAATATCTGTCAACTTCCGTACCAAGGCATCAGAACTACGATGCCACCATTGCCAACTTGAACATTGACAAGGATACTAGGGTGATATATCAAGGTATGGACTTAATTCGCCTGACAGATAACTTAGAACTGACCGTTGTCCTGTAGGGTTTACTGGTAAAGCCGTACGTGTTTCAGACATTAATATCCCATCCCTTGAAGGTAACCGACTGAGATAATGTGCAAGGCCACGCTTAATGCCAAAGATACCATTGAATATGGCACCAATGTTGTTGGTGGTGTATCCCCAGGCAAAGGCGGCCAAGAGCATTTGGGCCTCCCTGTATTTAATACAGTCAGAGAGGTAAGTCATCCACGCTGCACTCTTCAGGTATTTTCAAGGAGCCAAACTCGTTTACAATTTGTATAGGCCGTGGAGCAGGTGAAACCCCATGCGACATCAGTGTTCGTACCCGCGCAATTCGCCGCCGCCGCTATCGTTGAAGCCATAGAGGCAGAAGTTCCTCTTGTCGTGACCGTGGCTGAGCATATACCCGTACATGACATGATGCGTGTCCACGATGTGCTCAAAACTCAATCGAAGACCCGCCTTGTCGGCCCGAACTGCCCCGGTATCATAGCTCCCGAGCAGTGCCGTATTGGTATTATGCCGCATAAGCAGTACAAGAGGGGCCCTATCGGTATAGTCTCCAAGAGCGGAACCCTAAGCTACGAAGCCGTGGGCTCGACATCCAAATCTGGGTTGGGCCAAAGCCTCGTTGTTGGTATGGGAGGAGATATGATGCCTGGTAGGTCTCGTCTCATAATCATCAGAGAGAACTTAGCTCTTGATTCTACCACCGTGAACCAGGTTTCTGGCGAGAAGACTCTGCTCACATTCGGACTATAGGAACAACACTTGTGGATGCCCTGAAGCTGTTTTTTGACCATCCAGAAACAGAGGGCATCATTGTCATCGGCGAGATCGGTGGAGAGGCAGAACTCAGAGCTGCTGAAGCCATCAAGGAATACAGGAGAATCACGAGGAATCCAAAGCCAATCATAGCCATGGTTGCTGGTAAGACAGCCCCCGAAGGTCGAACCATGGGTCACGCCGGTGCACTTCTGCAATCAGGAGATATATCCGCTGAAGCCAAAGCGAAAGCTTTGGCAGATAGTGGCGCGGTTGTAGTACCACATCCTGGGGTCATGGGACATGTTATGAAGGACCTACTTTCGTCACATACTCACAGAATCCGTAAAGGATTCGGCCCATTAAGTCCCGAGGTATCCTTCTCCAACCCCACATCGGAGCTACGAGAATAAGACTAGGAAATATACAAGCTGATTTGTACCCTGCAAGTTCTAAGCTGTTGGATAGTTGGTTTACGACGGACCTGGCTTTAGGTCTTGGTATTCAGCTGCTAGAGTGGAAATGTCGCTAGACATAGTATGGGTATGAAATAATCACGTCAATGTGATATATACTGATAATGGGAAGTACTCTTCAAGAACTGGGTTGAGTGCTTCGATAAAATAGAAAAATATAATCTTGGTATATAAAAGAAGGCCAAGTTATGAGGCCTTGGAAAGCTGGACGGCCTTCTTTGCTGCCTCTCCAAATTCAGACTCAACATGGAATCCGAGGTCGGCTTCCTCAAGCTTTCAGAATATTAGCAATGAACCTGCAAGCAGATGATTTAGACGAACAATTTTCAATCCCTCAGGTGAATTGGTCCCCTGCAGCCGGACAACGAGCGGCACACGCATTGAACCGAGCTCTTTGGTAGCGCCAATGATCGACTCAGCGATCATATCGCATTTAATAATGCCTGCAACACGTCAGCTCGCACAGACCTAGCATCAAAATAGTATCTCTCCCTTACCTCCATAGATGTTAACGAGGATGACCTTGACCCGATCATCCCGAAGAATAATCTCAAATGCCTTTTGCATGGTGTCTTTGGTGGCCTGACCTCCTGCATCAAGAAAATTTGCACTTGCTCCGCCGTGATGGGCAATTGCGTCATTAGTAGCCATGGCAAGACCTGCACCATTTACTACATTGCCGATATTCCCTTCCATTTTGATATATACCAACCCGTACTTCTGTGCCTCAATCTCCTCGGGGATTTCTGCTTGGATATCTCGCTCGGCAAACAGTTCGGGTTGCCGTCGCTGCGAAGCATCGTCGATCATAAATTTGGCATCAAGGCACTTGAAGTTAGCTTCGCCGGTGCGCGCTAGAGGGTTGATCTCCAGAAGCGTGGCATCTTTGCTCACAAAGAGGTCCCAAAGACGGGTCAGTATAGCACCAAGCTTTTCTGCTTCGGCAGGACTCGCACCGACACCTGTACCGAGACGTTTCAGAAGATCTGGTGTGATGCCTTCGGCATAGTCAAAGTGGAAGCTTCTCAAACTACCGCCCTCACCCTTGGCCGTATCTTCAATGTCGACACCACCACTTCTTGAGATGAGCACAACGGGGGAGTACCGTTCGCGATCGAGGGCTATGGCGAGATACCACTCCTCGTCGCATTCTTCAAACTCTGCGACCAGCACCTTTTCGACAAGGATACCGTCTCCTGAAGTCTGCTTGGTTCTGAGGCGATGTCCCAGCATTTGAGAGGATATATGTTCCCCTTCTTCCGGGAGCTTTGCGATTTTGACACCGCCGCGGAACCCATTATCGAATGTTCCCTTGCCTCTACCGCCTTTGAGAATTTGAGATTTGATGACGCATTTTCCACCTGTAAGACGGGAAGTCAGCATGCTAGATTGATGGGTAAGAAAGGAGATAGCTCTACCATATTGACGCATGATCTCTGGCACCTCGGCAGCCGTGGTAGCTACTTTTCCATTCTGTACTGGTATGCCGAACTTGGTGGATCAGCCTCGTTGTCGCCTGCTTTGCTACGCATAAACTTACTTCTCTCAAAAGTTGTTTGGATTGATGCTCTTGCAGACTAAGACCTCGGCGCTGATATTTCGTAGGGAACTGCGCAAGGTCAGCAAATGATAGAATACCTTACATAGCCGCCATGGATTCTCACTTTGGGCTGCCAAAGCTTTCGTGCAATGTATCGTGCGGCCATTGTGAGAGGGTATGAATAAATTTGTTCCGTGAGCGACAGAAATAGTATAACGAAAAGTGACCTTGCGGAAGTGTATGTCTCAAGAGGTTCAAGTCGCATTACTCATGAATGACGCGGACGGATGGAAGTCTCATGGCTTGCAACCCCTCCAACAATCAAGTAGCCTATCGGCTAAACCGGCTTCTTGGCTGCTTACCCCGCAAACTTAAAAACAGCCTTTAGAATTAGGTAGCCGATTATTACTTCAGTAGAAGGATACAAGTTCAAGTCTGGCCAGTTGCTATATCGACCTATAGAAATATCAATCGACAATGACATATCAACACCAGTGCTCCCTCTTATAATTGCATTTTGGCCATCGCATTTACCGACCAGTCCTGTTGGAACTTGGAGTGATGTATAAGGATAAATATTAGTGAGGCAGAAATGTCCGTCTTAATACTGATTGTATTTATCTGTCTCTTCATCGCAGACTTCTTAATACAAGCTACTTAGAATGAATATAGACATCAGATTTACCGACCCTCTTCCCATCAATAAAGACACCAAACTCTACAGCCGCACCGGAAGGAACCATTCTAACCTCAAAATCCAGCGCCTTGAAAGTCTCCCCGCTTGGATTCTTATAGTCCCTCAGCATAGAGAGTGTTTTATTGGTCTTGCAATCAATAGTCGCGAAACGCTTCACGCTATGTTCAATGCGAGAAGGAGGTAGGTCATCCTCGCACTGGAAGAGCTCTATATCCCATTCGCCGTTGAATTGGCCATTGTAGAGCCTGTAGAAGTTCTGCGAGATGGGTTCCTTTGTAGATACATTTTCGCCCTAGGCATATGGTGAGTTTATGGATTCAAGAGGGGAAAGAATCTGACGTACTCTGACTAGATACCACTGCATTTGGTTATGCGCTTTGTACCGTTTCTCCAGCTCACACCACTTCCTATCTTTAACGAGGTGCTGGCCATCGATGAAAGGCGTCGAGCACTCGTGACCATAACTGGCTCTTGATATTGTAGACGTGACGCGAATAGGTAAGCGTATGTTGTCATGGGATCCATCAGAATTGATTCCTGAAGCGGCACCATCATGAAAGCCTTTGTAAACAGTGTCCCGACAGATCGCCGTGCGCCTATGTATCCGTCAGTGTGCACTTGAAACGCCCCGAAAAGAAGTACTCACGGCCTCATTCCAGTTGACTGGAGTATCTTGATACCTGCTTTTTCGTGTCGTGTCTTCAGATGATCGTAAAGATATGGGCTTGAGCCCAAGCCTCCTACAAGGATGATTCCCTAAGCATGACCAGTGTCAGAATAAACCGAAACAGATGGAGAAGGGACCGCTGACACTTAGAGGCTGTCCCTGATCCCGGGACTTTAGTACTTGGGCGTCAATGAGCTTGTCGATGTCATCGAGAACTTGACTAAACGCCTTCTTGATGTGAGACCTGCAATCGTTGTTAGACGCGCCCAGGACCTCTCCCAGAATAGGTGACCAACTCGCTGAAGTGAATGCGACCATTCTTGATGTAGGGCTCCTTTGCTGTATCGGTGAGCTTCTTTTCCTTGCCGAACGCTTCTGCTGGAACAGAAACTAGATATTCCTTGCTAGAATTTGTTGGTTTGAACTGTGGTTTGATGGAGAGCTCCCACTCCCCCTTGAGGAGTTCTTTGATGCCCGCTCGACTGAGCCGGTCCCATCGCCGTCCTAGGCGGTTTTTAATCATGTATTCAAAAGCTTCGTCGATGAAGATACCGCCACAGAGGCCCCCTATAGGATATTAGCTTAGCAGAGCACCATGTCGCAATCGAACTGACCAGATCCTTCAACCGCTTCATCCATAAGAATGGGATTGACTGAACCAATCTTGTAGGTTATCAAGTCCTAAGGTTGACTAGTTAGAAGGTGATACTGTGCTATAATAAGTGATGACCTACAACTGTACCGCCACCTGCATCGCATACGAGGTAAACCTCGCCAGGCTTCGTCCCTCGTCCGGGCTCGCAAAGAGTGGAAAGCGCAGCTGCTTCCGGCTCCGGCGCAAATGTTAATTTGGTCTCGCCAGCATTTCTTCGATCCAGGATCCCTGCCTTCTTTGCTGCCTCTGTCATATCCTGCCTTGCATAGTCTTTCCAAATAGCAGGAACAGTGATGACAACATGAAATTGCAGCGCCTCAACAACAGATCCACGATCCTTGTTGATAGTCTCGAGCGTATGATTCCAGATCATTCGTAGGTAGTCAGAGATGAGGTCGATGGCAGTCTTGTCGTTCTCTCGCATCATCTTTCGTGCTCGCAAGAGAAATTCGGAAGATCGCAGCTCTGGGGATAGGTCTTCCTCCTTCAAGAGAAGGAGCTTAAACCACTTGATGGCATCGATATCGCTGTCAATTTCGAATCCCCAGCTGATCTTGTCATCCTCATAGTACAACTCAGTAGGGGCCTTGCCCTCCTCACGGCCTGATCCTGGCCATGAAGTGATCAAGTTGATATGCTGACTTTCAAAATCAGCCTGGCTAGCCCATGCTACACCGGAGTAGCTAATTATCAACAATCATTAGAAATATTCGTAGTGTAGGGAAGATTTGGCAGTTGCTCACGTAGTTCCAAAGTCGATACCAATGACCAGGATGTCATCGTCCTCCCCAAAATCGGACTCCGAATAGCCGCTTGCCATTTTCAAAGTCTAAGGTAAAAGATTTGGTGTTGTGTAGTTAAATTTGCTTGGGGTTTGCGATGACGATCTGCAATTGATTGGTGCCTGAGAATTGAACAGAAAACGTAAATTCTTTTATACAATCAACATGGAGAAGTTGGTAGTACGCCCGGGCTTCAGTAGCCGCCAGCCTGATTTCTCAAGAGATATCAGCATGCCGGTCGAAAATCAGGCTGTGAATCTAGCCCGCGCAAAATCGACTTTGATGTGATAATCGTGGAGGCGATGCATGAATCGGCCAATCAACTCGGCAGCTTTCAGCCCCAACGTGACAGACATGACTCCCTGCTTTTAGGAGGCTCATTGAGAAACAGGCTGCCAAAGTATAACAACATGATTGTCTAGAGCGGGGTAACTGAACAACGCCTTGTCAGGCTGGGTTTGAGCAAGTTCAGCTGTACAGCGTCCTAAGCCTGGATAATGCCTTGCTTGGGTCTGGAAAGCGCCTTGGCTTGAGTGAACATGTTCAGCTTGGGGGTCAGACGACACGAGTTTGAAACATTGAGACAGCCTGTTATGCAGGCCTTCATAAATGGCGTTGATAGCCGCCCGCAATGCGTACTTGTTGGCCCAGGCCAGCTGGACCTAGGCCCATACTTACGGCCATAACCATCTTACTATCCAATCGCGTGCTGAAACCCTTACAAGGCTCCCAGATGTTCCAGACTGCGGCCAGCAAGCTGAAATCTGCGAACCGAAATATCATGATACATGTTTCACCACTAACTGTGATGGGCGATGTGGCGTATCACCAGTCGACGCCCAGATTATCAACAACAATGCCACTCAGCTGACTGCATCATTCTAATTATAACAAACAAACTGTCCAATCATTTATGTAGGAGTAGGCGCCCGACTTCCGAGAAGGCCGAGCTTGATTATCAGTGCACCGACTCCCAAAAGCGGCTAGAATTGTCACATAACTCTTGAGTCTGGGTCTAAAGCAGCTTGTCTTCGATTACCGACATGCGGCATGTTTCTTGCCTGAACTACTATTTTAAGTCTGATTTTTGTGCACATTTGGACTTTTGCAACCTTATACTCTATTATCAGGAATCTTAACCTCTCTCAGTTCACGTGAAAGGTACCATGGTAAGATTAACGTCAGATATATCGATATGCCTGGAGTCTTACTTTGATGCTAGGAAGCCTTCAAACCTAATCACGAAAGCCCGGAATTGGCGGATCCACAACAACGTTCCGATGCCGAGCCTCAGTCAAAGCAAGGCTATCCACCAGGTGAGCTGATGGATATCGATGACTGCCAGGAGCAACAACGCCAAACGCCCAGCGAGAGTGCTCTACAGGCCGAGCTTGCAGATCTCAAGACGCAACTGCAGGAGAAAACCCAGAAGCTTGAAGAGTTACGGGAAAAGTGTGACATGATGAGCAAAGATGCCATCAAGAACAGTCAAATGCTCAAAGAGTCACAGGAAAAATGCGACACAATCAGCCAAGAGGTCATCAAGAAAGACCAGGATGTTATAAAGTTTCGTAAACTCTGGAAGAAGGCCGCCATGGAGCATGATAAGTTCCGAGCCAGTGGACAGGGGTTCTACCAGGTTACGGACGAGTATTTGGTGGAGCTAGTCAATCATCTCAGACTCAATATCCGAGACCTTTCGATCCAGTACTTTGACGGTATCGCTTTTAAAGGGGATCGATTTACCTTTTATGAGCCGGATTATTTCAACCACCTGAGTAACACTACTCTAGAACGAAAAGGATTCATGCGATATCTCGAATCATCTACAAGATCTCATGAAGTCGTTCAAGCGTTTCTTTGGAGAGTCATCGTCCATGAAATCTTTGAGAGGTTTGAATGGCTTGGTGCAGGCACCTCTGACGACTTTCGACACCTCAGGCACGGACTAAAGCCTCGTAAGTTCACATATCACCCAGTCTACTGAATTCTCGTATTGAGGTCATAGCTTTACTTGCCAATACTCAGGAAGGGTCACCACCACTGCCAAATCACGAAGCTGAGAGAAAGTTCCATAGCTGGAGTTCGACTACAATATCGATGTTGCTCACTAGCATCGATGTAGAGAAGGCCAACAACTACATGAAGCGTAGGACCGATCATCACGTCAACCGCATCATAAACACGGTTGACAATCTTCTCAGAAAGGATAAGGAGAAGAGCTTCAAAAACCAACTGTCAGCGATTATTACCGAAGCATTTGCTTTGGACAAGGAGATTAGTCGCCAGGTTGCGCGTGTGATTTGGAGATTTAATGGTTCTCAACAAGAAGAAAACGTTGATCATGCCCATGCCGCCCCCAGCAAACCAGGTCTGGTTATGGCCCCAGCTGTTTTTAAAAGAGGCAAGTCTACAGGTGAAGGATTTGATCATGAGACAAAGCTGCTAGATATAGTAGAAGGCAGTAGATAAATAGGATAAATTGAATAGACATGCATTGCATGCAGAACGAGATTGGGCCGATGCAACGGCTACCTGGGTACTAGACACGGTTTAAAACAATATCAAACCGCAGCGCTCTACCCTTCTATGTATTCCAGCTATGAGTCTATTTCGTTCAACCAAGCCTCTTGGACGCTTGAAGACGCCGGATATCACCATGATGGCCTGACTGGCTGTCAAGCAGCGGACAGAACTTGAGTGGATAAAGCTGGTCGAGAGTGCTGGATTGAGGGTACTCAAGATCTGGAGACCTTTGAAGTCTGTAGAGAGTATTATTGAAGCGGAGCTTTCTTAGTATAGACGCTAGATCTGTAAGGATATCGTTTGAAGTTAATATTTGTTGTATTTACATTTTACATTCTTGAGGCAAACTAAGGGTATTATTTTATCTCTATAAATATCCCTAAAATTAGTTGTATCAGCCGTTTCTATCGATCTCATAAAGACCTATGTCATTCTGCCTAGCTGAGATTGTCCGTGATGGTAGACTCAGGTCTCGAAAACCTTGTTCCGTTAGCATATTTGCGCCTTCTTCGGTATTATAGCTCGGCATTGTGTTGTTTGTCGAGGCTCCCTTATCTGCAGTACTGATGATACGAAGAGTGCGTAACGGTCGATTTGAGATTTGATTCGGCGTTCGACGGTAGACACGCAATACAAGTATGCGCATGACGGGAATTGATGCTGCCATGATGGTGACTGCGCACTCGGTAGTACTCCATATGATGATGCCAACTCGGTCCACTGCAAGATGTATCAGCGCTTAACAATCGTAAAATGATAGCCGATTTCGCGACTCACGAGTTCGATTCTTGCTGCTTAGGCCAAGCATCTTGTAGCATTTCGCAGCAGCAGCAGCGGCGGCACTGGAGTATCATTAGCATGTAAACATACGAAGATCCTGGAGAGACTGACAAGATGCCGAAGGTCAAAGCAATCCCAACGCCGATTTTCTCTCGGGTCCGCATAGAAAGTTTCCAAATGATCGTCCAGGCAATGACACAGAGAATCAGATCGACCAGGCCTGAGAATGCTGCATATAGTCAGTAAGATGCATTTCCACGTACGGAAAACACTAACCCCCAGCAAAGATATTATAGTATGTTGCAACCATAGGATTCCAACACGTTCCAGGCAAACTTGAATGCCAGACCTTTCTGGCAGGTGTACACTTCACAAACGAGAACACAATGACCAAGTCCATGGCGATGTTCGTCGCGATGATGAGAAACCATAGAAACCAGCTCGTCCAGCCATCAACCAATCGTATTAGTGTCAGGGCGAATGACGTTTTGCTCCATGCTGCAGATAGAACTCCGAAGATGCCGAATATTGTTCCAGTAAGGGCGATTTTCGGTACGACTGCTGGATCAACCTCTGACTGGTCCTTGCCGAAACCGAGGGTGACGTTGAAAATGACGAGGCCAGTGCCGATCACGAGGCAAATCTGATAAGACGCGCGATGTTAGCTCAACTATGTGACGGATTCGAATACGGTGAAGCGCCCTAGACAGATGGTAGCTGTTCTAATCGCGTCGCTATGACGGATCTCACAGATCACAGAGATTAGATGGTTTGTACTCACCCATGCCGCGATCAAGATATAATCATCCCACCAAAATCCCCTTCGGCGAATGACCTTGCAATACAACCTAAGACCCAAAAACAAACCCGCCAAAACAGTCAGCGACACACAAACCGCGATTATCGTTGCGCCGAGACCCGTAGGCGACGTCATCAGGGAGCGGGACGCATTCGCTGCCTCCCAGGGTATTTTCTTCACGACATGGGAACGGGGAAAAAAGAAGGTGAATGTTGCAAGAAAGGGAGGGCAAGGAATTGAGATGAAGTGTCATCTGTACAGTACGAGAGGTCCGAGCCCCTTTTGCTTTTTGCGTGCGCCTCCCCGGAAACAGGCGGACCAACGGATTTAATGATCAGCGGCACTTCTGTTGGGCGTGACATTTAGTGGCTTATGGCGCTCGGTAGTGCAGTTCGTCACGTATACTCAACAATAGTTACCGCTGAGCGTGTTTAATTGCCGGTCCATGCCATGTTACCTCAGGTCATGATTCTCCCTTGTATAATGAATTGCTTCAAACCTGCACATTTTCAGATGAAAGAACATGAAATAGACCGCACGTAGAGCTGAAATGGCTGGACATTTGTGAACAACCCGTCTCACGGGCGACAATGTCTCACTGGGCACGAGTCATTCATAGTGCATTGAAGAGATGCCCAAGCCGCTGTCACCGCGCTAACCTTAGCCATAAACCCAAAAGTCCATCGTACCTATCAACAACCCTCCGAATGTCAAGTGCACTGTAATGCCTGATTGGCTGGTGGTCTCTGTACCAAACAACATTCGTGATCGACTCCACAAGTTTATCGTCGCGGTTCGCTACCCGGTTCCCGTTGAGATTCACTATTACCAAAAAGCCATGGAGCGGGCTACTCGACCACGTATTTTCACCTCTCAATGGTTGATTTCGTCATTTCCTAATGATCGCCTTGTTGATGTGGCTACGCATGTCCAATAGCACCATGCGACAACTGCGCCAAATTGACATCTATTCAAGTCTATAGCCCCAGGTCATCGAGACGAGCCTCATCACCATCCTTCCTCCCAGATACACCATGTCCTAAACTGCGTATCAACACCTGACCCAGCAAATGCCTTTTGAAACTCCTCCCTGCGCACATCCATTTCCGACGACAGTTTCGCCAGCTGCTCATTATCCCAATCATCATCCCAGCTGTTACTCCCGGGCATTGTATATCGAATAGGAGCATCAACCTGAACCCTCTTCAGGCTCGGAAAGTCCCCAGCAACAGTTTGTTGTCCTAGATAGGTGATATCATCCAGAATGTCGTACCTCACCGATCGATTGAAGAAGATGATCAGACTTTGAACTGTCTGCGGGAGGAAATCGACCAGGTATGTTTCTTGTTCAAAGATTATTTCCTCTCCGTTCCGTCGGACCACGTGGCTGTAGTAGCACGAGTGATCCATTTCGAGAGTATTTAGATTTGTAAACTGCTTGATCTGCTGGGGCGTGATGGGGTCGGGTTGCCCAAGGTTACGCTGACTGGGCACCATCTTGCTGTCAAAGTTCAGACTGAGGTGCTGCAGCGACTGATGTGTTCGTGTGCTGAGAAACTCAATTAACTGTGCTGGCGAGATTTGAGAGCGAGCCTGGGTATGCCAACGGCTATAGCCATCATTGACAAATTTGAAAGTCTTGAGATTCTGAGCTGCTCCGAGAATTCGCTCAAGTCCACGAGTTTGCCAATTACCTGTGAAGAACGGCAAACCCAGGATCTGGAGCTCCGTGATATTCGTCACACCAGCGCAAAATTCCTGGATACCCGAGTCGCTATTCTGATGAGCGTGTCTCTCGCCCCCAGGACCTCGGAGGACCAGTGTCTGAAGATGGGGTGCACCACGCAGAAGAAGGATTGGCTCAGGATCACAAAGGCTGAACCTGATGCATCGAGTCTTGTCGATATCAAGATGTCGAAGCTTCGGGAAGATTTCTCCATGCTTAGAGCTGTCCAACAAGGAGTACAGAAGTTCGAAATGCCTCGTACGCCCAATAATCTGATAGTCTGAGATCTGTATCTTTAAGCGTTCTATGTCAGAGCATAACGCCATGGCGAGACACATTTCGACGTCGACAATTGTGGATTGCGTCGCTGTCATCAATTCGTAACTTAGCGATAGCCTATCAGCATATCGCGTCAAGAGAACAGAATCCTTCATTACAGATGAGTTCTTGGATGTCGATAGCGGCAAGCATAAATGCTTCACTATGTGCGCCAAGTCTGGATGGCAATCGAGTACTCGAAAAAAATATGTCGACGGAAGATGAGGACCGAGACTATGGAATAGAATTGGCATCGCAATTGAGCGAAAGTCTTTGCTAGTTTGAGTCAAAGCCAGTAAGGCTTTGGTGTTTGCACCGTCTCCATCTTCAATGTCGTCGTTGCAATGAGAGCAGAACCAGGAGAGGATATCGCCGACAAGCTCGGGAGGTAGAATCTCAGTGATTTTCAGTTTGGCATCACGACCTGTATCCATAACGAGGTTCGATGGAATGAAGTGCTAAGAAAGAGATGTGTTCACAAAGGCGGGGTTTACAGCCTGATCATGCATTGACATTCTAGGCAGCAATCGTGCACCACGAAGGCATAACCCGCTATTAGTAAGATGCCAAGTGGATGTCTGTAAGAGCCTTAAAATATAATAAAAGCGTTAATTATAAAAAAAGGTACTTATCGTATATAACTAACAGCTATCTTGGGAAACTAAATACATCGAGATAAAGAGTTTATTAGCTCTAATCTATTGTTCTTATCCTACCTACAGCTTAGCTACAACTCCAGGGTCTCTGACTACTATGTTCCCACTAGCAATAGAAGCCGGACCTTGTAGCTTGCGCCTTAAGATCTTACCAGCCGGGCTCTTTGGTATTGTAGACACAAGCTCAATCTCCTTAAGCCACTTGTGTCGCGTCTTTTCCTTCCTAACATACTCAAATATCTCGTTTGCAGCTTCAACTGGTGATAAGACTTGAGAGGACTTGAGAACTACAAACGCTTTGGGCCGTTCACCTGCCCGCTCATCAGGAACACCGCACACTGCAACATCATCGACATGAGGATGTCCGAGAAGCAGGCCCTCGAGCTCTGCTGGAGCAACTCCAATGCCTTTAACCTTGATTATCTCTTTCAACCTATCAGTGATGGCCAGCATCCCGTCATGATCGAAGCAGCCTATATCACCAGTATGCAAGAAGCCATCCTTGTCGAATGTGCTTTCGGTGGCCTCGGGGTTATCAAGATAACCCATGGCCATTTGTGGCCCACGAGCCCAAATCTCACCTGCCTTGCCAACTTCACAGTCCTCACCAGTATCGATATCCACAATTCGCACCTCTGTTGATCCTACCAGCATACCGACGCGATGGGCATATTTATAAGAATACTTGGAAGGGGGGTGCGATGTAATCGTCGAGCACGACTCCGTCATACCGTAGCCCTGCTTGAAACCGGTCCCGGGGAAAGTCTTCTCAAGAAGACTCAGAATCTCTCAAGACAGAGGGGCTGCGCCAGATGAGAATCGTTCAACATGAGATAGATCGTATTTTGACACAAGCTCCGGTTCTCGTACTAGTCTGATCAATATCGGAGGAACGATGATGAGTTCTCTGATCTTGTTCTCAGAGGCAGTCTTGAGTAATGAGTCCAGGGTGAACTTGGATAAGACAAAGATATTGGCGTTTAGATGAATGGGTAGGTGTAGTTGATGTATTATACCCGAAATGTGATGGAATGGCAAGGCTGCCAGAACTCGGTTGTGATTAGGGAGCGTGATATCCGCGGTTTGGATGCATTGGGCGATAATGTTGGCGTGTGAGATCATTACCGCCTTTGGAAGGCCGGTAGTACCGCTGCTGAAGCAAAGAAAAGCACAAATATCCCGGTTTGACTTTCCGTCCGCGACTTGAAAAACAGGTGCCTCAACGAGAGTGTCTAAGCTTTTGAGTATCTGTTGAATGCTTGTGACGCCTGGCCTGGAACCCTCAAGCAACAAGACATTCTCTGGCGAAATCCCGGCTTTTTTGGCTGCAGTGCTGGCTATTTCAAAATTATCAACCGTCGCAAAGACGACTTTAGCTTTGCTAGTTTTGAGGCTGTAATAACACTCATCAACGGTGTACTCGGGTGATATACCGCAAGCTACTGCTCCAACTCGAATGGCCGCAAGTGTCGCTACAGGGTACCAAATGGAATTTTTTGCAAATACGACAACAGTGTCATTTTGGCGGAGGTTATAGTTGGTAACAAGAGCAGAGGATAAAGTTGTTGCGTAGTCTTTGAGAGATTGGAAGCTGATGTGCTCTTTGATGAGAGCATCAGTGAAGCCTGGGGCATTGCTATCAGGAGACAGAGGCTTGGACTCCAGAAGCCATGACCAAAGGGTCTGCTTGGGAGAGACTGCATTGATGTTAGTGCTAGTCATGCGAGAGTGAGGAAAATAATTTACATGAGATCTTGGGATTCTGCGACTGGTAGATCATAATGCCTGGCTAGATCTTGAACTGGTGTTGTATTTCTGAGTGAGTAACAAAAGGCAAGTACATATACTAAGTTCAGAAGAAATAAACTACCGGTGAATGGAGAATAAGATGTCAGCGTCTGAGAGCCGAGGTTGTTGTGGTAAAGCTACCTTAGAGTGTCAATCCCTCGGCGCCTCGGCGCGGCATGTATGTGATGTCGATTTGGTCTAGTGTTGGAACATCAGTGTGTAGGTTAAGTAAGCTGTATAAAATTGGTAACTATGTATGTTAATTTAGTAAAGTTATATACTGAAAGTCTTTAAACATTTCACTTATTTAAAATACATTCTATATTACTTTATATATTATCTATTTATGAGTAAATAATTTTGTATTTCAATTTACTTTGGTAGATTATCTTTTATTGTTTAGTATTAATATGAAAGCCTCAATGCCTAAGCAAAGGTCATCCGGTGTGGCTAACTCAATTAATTGCGTTTGTGCATCGCCTTGCTGTAATAGCTCAAAGAATTCAATAAATTCTGGTTGCTGCATCTTCCTTCTTCTA
>JAAOAY010000372.1:0-38942 GCA_013396255.1 Fusarium sp. NRRL 25303 | reverse complement strand
ACTCCAGCCCGCTCGCCACACCCGCGCCTATCCCCGTCCCCATCGCACCGCCCTGTATCCAACCCTTTTCCAACCTCTCCGCAATCTTCATCAACTTAGCAGCCTTCTTATCAATCTCCCGTGCTTCATGCCGTATGTTCTCCGCTTCTTCGGGATCTTCTGTGTTGTCGGCTTTTTCGTGCAGTTGGAGGGACTTTTCTTGTAGGCCTTTTGCTTCTTCCACGCGGGAGTGGATTTCTTTGGCGATGCGCTCTTGGGTGTTGGATTTGCTCTCCGAGGGAGCCGCGCCGTCGGCGGGCTTGTCTTGGGAGCCCATGAATTGGCTTGGTATTGCGCCGGAGAAAATTGACCCTAGTGCTTCGTTCATGGGTGAAGTACAAAAAAGTGATTCTTGGGAAAGATGGGGTTTTAAGATGTGGCTTGATGGGTTGAGGAGCTAGGAAACCTGGTTTGTTTTATGAAACTTGTAGGTGGGGGTGGCGGATGACGTAGTATCATGATCCACGTCCGTCGATGCAGGTAATCGTTGCTATGATGCTATAATATCGTTGTATGCATGATTCACGAGATTCGTGTCTTACAGCGTTGAGAATAACAAGTTTCCTGCAAACTTTTTCTACCGATAAAACAATGTTTTGTCGCATAGATGACCAGAACAGAACTGAGTGATGGACCACGAACTCAAAATATGGGATAGAGGTCAGATTTGATTGACACAACGGCTGTTCTCGCATGATCAAACTGCGCCATAACACAGGACAGATTACAACCGAGTCATTCTTGTGGACTGATTATAAGAAGCCATGAGCTTCGTTTTTAATTGACTTGATACGATGTTTATGCTGCGTTGCTTCGATCTCTACAATCATAAACTTCCCAGACGCGGCTACCCTATATCTTATCGCGCTTCGCTTCTGCTTATCTAACCCGTCTCAAATCCCCAGCTCAATCATCCATGATTGGCCAAGATCAGCAGTCATCATCCCTTGACCATCCCTTGCACCCCAAGACCTCCATCCCGACATAAACCTGTCCTCTCTCTCAACCCCCCTCATCCCTCAATCATACTCATTAGCTTCAGTCTCCATCAAAATGTCATCGCGAGGCCTGGGCTCCACATCGCCCGACCCGGGCGCGTCATCTCACGACCAACACCCGCTAATGGATCTCGTAGACGGAGAAGAAGCGCGCGGGAGGAGTCATCCCGAGGGTGCAGCGGCGGATTTGATGAGGAGACTTGGTGTTTCGCCTGAGAGGAGGATTAAAGTCACGCCTGAGGAGGATGCGCGCGTGTTGAGGCGGATTGATATGGTTGTTTTGCCGCTTATGCTGGCTGTTTATTTTCTCCAAGGTGAAATCTCATATGGCCCTTTGAGAAACAATATTGACATCTACAGGTCTTGACAAAGCGACAATCGCGTATGCATCGATATTCGGCCTCATTGAAGACACGAACTTGAAGGGCAATCAATTCTCATGGCTCAGCTCAATAGTCTACGTCGCCCAGCTCATCGCGCAATTCCCACTAGCGTGGCTTCTTGTGAAACTGCCCATCGGAAAATTCACAAGCTGCATGGTCACCCTCTGGGGACTTACCCTCACCTTCATGGCGGCAGCACATACCTTTCATAGCCTGCTCTTTGCGCGTTTCTGGCTGGGTGCTTTTGAGGCTAGTATTGCACCGAGTTTTGTGGCTATTACGCAGATGTTCTGGAGGAGGAGAGAGCAGCCGCTTAGAATGTCGTATTGGTATGCTATGAATGGATTCACTGGTGTTGTAAGTTGAGATCTACCCTGGGGAATTGGAATGGACTGACGGGTTTAGTTTGGGAGTTTGGCGACTTGGTGGCTTGCGCAGCTGCCTTTGGGACTGAAACCATACCAGGTAGGTTTGGGATCACTCATCCTGTTGAGGGTTACGTACTGACGAGACAGACCATCTTCGTCGCCTTTGGAATCATCACCGTCTGCTTCTCCACCGTTCTATTTTCATACATGCCCGACTCTCCCGCAGAGGCCAAATTCCTAGACAAGCACGATAAACTCATCGCCATTGAACGGCTGCGAATGAATCAGACTGGCGTCATGTCGCGGCAATGGCGATGGGACCATTTCTGGGAGACCATGCGAGATCTAAAGACTTGGCTCTGGTTCTCTCTCATCTTCAGTATTTCGTACGTACTCCATCTTCCGCACCGGACCACTTGCTGACATTCTGACCTATAGAGTACCCTCTGGTGGCGTCGGTTCTTTCGGCCCTCTTCTCATCAAGTCTTTTGGCTTCGATTCTTTCCAAGCCATTCTCTTCAATGCCCCATTTGGTGTTGTTCAGTTCATCTCTACAGTTGGAGGTTCTTACGTCGCGACCAAGTATCATAAGAAAGGCCCAGTCATTGCCTTCCTGGCTATGTTTCCAATCGTTGGTTGCATGATCATGCTCTCAACGCCGCATACACCTGATGGCAGAAACACTTTGCTCGGCGGATACTACATGATCTCTGTCTTTCCAGGAATAAGTCCGTCTTTCGCCACTACTATCTGTTTCGCGTGCTGACTTTATACAGTTCCTCTGATCTACTCATGGTCGTCCTCCAACACCGCTGGCGACACCAAAGGCAAATGCAATTCATCAGTCCTCTTCATCGGCCAATCCCTCGGAAACATCATTGGTCCTCTTCTCTACAAACCGTCAGAAGCCCCCGAATATCACAGAGGGCTATACTGGAATCTACTTCTCTACATCGCAATCGTAGGTCTTGTTGTAATCACGACTATGTATCTGACCTACCTCAATCGCGACCATAGCCGCCGTCGCGTCATGGCTGGAAAGGATGCAGTGATTGTGGACTATAGTTTGTACTCACCCGAAGAAGCTGATCGTCTTCGAAGGTCCAAAGCGACCGAGGGACAGCATATCGAGAATGCGAGGGAAGCGACTGTTGGAGATCATGCGTTTGATGACATGACGGATTTGGTCAACGATGAATTTGTGTTTGTATTTTAAATCAATTAGAAGACCTCCACAAACTTTTCTGGAGACTATTTGCGGTACTTTTGATAGCATAGGTATCTCCAAAAGTCCATCGATACCGCTGCAGATCCAACCTCCGCATCATGCAAATCGGTCTTCTTCCCGCGAACAATATCCAGACCCATCGTTGATCTCAACATCGTGAGGTTTTTGATCCAATTCGGTCTCAAAAATAGCGACCGACCATGAAATACAGTGGAACAGTCCTCCAAATCATCCAACGAGTTGAAACGACGAATGCCACGAATCTTGATATTCCAATGTAACTGGCCAAATCAGGCCCGATCTGCACTTCAGCCAAGCACCCTCTCCACCTCTCATATGCTGACAGTTGTAATGTACCTCGTTCGGCAAATACTCCCCCGAATCAACGCGGGGTACTCGTTCTGAGTAATCCGACGTCGGATTACCTCTTCGAGTATTTATATCTCCTGGTGTTCATGAGGGGTTGTTCATCATCGTCACTCATACACGATATTTTGGACTTTGTCAATTTCATCATGGCTACTCCTCAGGTTAAGCGCTATGTCATTGTTGGCATGGGCGTTCGCTCGGCTATGTACTACCAGGCTATCATCCAAGACTTCAAAGACGTCGCCAAGCTTGTTGGAATCTGCGATACGAACCAGACGCGCATGGACGTGGCAAACGAGCACATCGTCGAGCTCGGTGGTGAAAAAGTGAAGACCTACAAAGACACGGATTTTGACAAGATGGTTCAAGAGCAAAAAGCAGACGTTGTTATTGTCACGACCATTGACCTCTTCCACCATCATTACTGCATTCGAGCCATGGAGCTAGGCTGCGATGCCATCACGGAAAAGCCAATGACTATCGATGAGCACAAGCTCCAAGCTATGATTGACGCAGAGAAGAAGACGGGGAAACAAGTCCGTGTTCTTTTCAACTATCGGTACGCGCCGCATCATACCAAAGTCCGAGAACTCATCGACTCTGGCGTCATTGGCGAGATTTCAACAGTACACATGGACTGGATTCTCGACTGTGCGCACGGCGCCGATTTTATGCGACGCTGGCATAGACATAAAGAAACAAGCGGCGGTATTCAGATGCACAAGTCAATTCATCACTTCGACCTTGTGCATTTCTGGCTTAACACTGAGCCTGAGCTCGTCTACTGCCTCGGCGATCTTCGTTTCTACGGCAAAGAAAACGCTGAGCGACGAGGTGAGAAGAATCTGGGTGAGCGGTATCAGAACAATGAGAATGCGAAGAACGACCCGTTTGCGTTCCAGCTTGATGAGAATGAGCGCATGAAGAAGTTGTATCTCGACGCTGAGCATGAAGATGGGTACATCCGTGACAGGAACTGTTTTGCAGAAGGCATCACCATCGAAGATAACCTTTCCATGATAATCAAGTACAAGAACCGCGCCGTCATGACATACAACACATATGCCTACGCCCCATGGGAAGGATACAGATGTGTCTTCAACGGCAGCAAGGGCCGAATCGAAGTCAACGTCGTTGAGAGCGGGTACAACCCCCTCGGCGATCCCGTAACAAAGGACGCTTCGGGCGAGGACGAGAAGTATATCCAGGGCGGCGTTGAACAGACCAAGATTGTTGTTTATCCGCTGTTTGATAAGCCGTATGTTGTGGATGTTGTGAAGACGGAGGGCGGTCATGGAGGCGGTGATCCCGTTTTGTTGAAGGATGTTCTGCTGGGCGGTGAGGTTGATAACTTCAAGAGGGCTGCTAATATTCGGGATGGAGGGAATGCGGTTTTGGTGGGTGTTGGGGCAAACCATAGTATGAAGAGTGGTATGCCCGTCAAGGTTCAAGAGTTGGTCAAGTGGTAAGCGGATAGTCAATCAAGTCTGAACAATCACAAATTGTACTGCCAGTTGAAAGAAACAAGTGCTTTTATAATCCTTCCCAGTATAAATACATCCTCGCTCAAAAAGAATTCATGACTAAATCATCAGCTGCATTCTCCTTTCCATTCCCTTCGTAAGTCTTATCATTCATATCGCCTATCAGTCCGGTAAACATATCTCCCATCCCAACCTCCTCGACCTGTCCACCAGCCTGATCAGGCGGAGACCCCAATAAATCATAAGGCCAAAACGGAACGCCGCTAAAGTCATTAAAATGTGTTGAATCCATCAAAGACATATCGCTGAAATCCAGCGGTGGAATATTCGTAATCTCGCATAACGCTGCTGTTAGATCAGCGGGAAAGGGCTGTTTGTTGTTGAAGAAGGCTTCTTGGCCGATGTTGCGTAGATCTTGAGTTTGGAGGCTCGAAGTCATGATGTTGTTGTGGTCCATAAAATCTGTCAGATTGTCGGGAATGAGATGTTTGTTCATTGCGGAGAAGCGCTTCATGGATTGTTCGTCCACGGTTGGCATGGATGTTGCTTGGGATCTGGAGCTGAGATCACGACCTGCCTTTCGTAGAGATGGGGGGAAATCGCATTCGTCAGGGAGTCTGCCGTTGCTGATACTCATATCAAGCGTCATGACGAGTCGTAGGTAGTAGCTCGGTCGGGTTTTGAGCATATCGAGACAACTGCTCGGTGAGTCATCGTCGGTGGACATCGGTGCTGGTGATCGCTGTCTCGCTAGTTCAACGACATGTCGAATCGCTCGCATGACCCAGTCTGTGATGTAGTATTTCTTCTTGTAGCTTTTCATTTGCTTGAGGATATTCTCGACGTGCTGTTCTTTTTGGGTGAGTTTGACGCCTTCTTCTGGTGATGCTGGCTTTTTGGGACGGAGAAGCTCAACGTCGATCATTTGAAGTGCTAGCGGGAATGCTGTGCATCCGATGCTGCAAACTGTTAGTGGTGTGTTGGGGATATTTGAGGAATGACTTACGCAGTCATTGGAAGCCAGCGTGATAGCCCTAGGCGGTCAAATTCGAGTAGACATTCTGTCACGCGTGATGCTGAGCCTTGAAGATCTTCGCTTTGTCGTCGGAGCTGTGTATCGGATTGAGATGGCGGTAATAAACTCGATCGAAGGATATTATAATGGCAGACGGATAGCCTTGCGGAACTGTAAAAGTCAGTATTCCATACTCATACTCCTGACCGAAAACTTACTGGTAGTACATCTCAATGAGATTCTTAAACAAGATAATCGACGAAGACGGCGAAATCTCCTCGGCCATCCTCTCATCCAACGTCGTCTTGGTCTCACTCCACGAGCTATACCACCGACAAAGCTCCATCTGACACAAACTCGCGTCCTTGCCAACCTCCATCCTCCCCGACAACATCCACGACGGATTATTATACAGCACCGACGTAACCGTCAAAACATCCGTCAGCACCACACAAAGATCCACCAGCCTCGAAAGCAACTCCGCATGCAGCGTCTTCGTCGTCGAGTCATAGACATCAGAATTATACAGCTCATCGCACAAATCCGCACTTCCCAACTTTGAACAAGAAAAGCTAAAGTTTGAGGGTGTGATCTTTATGCTCTGGCGGGATGTTAGAGGCAGTAAGCGGTCGCAGATAATGCAGCACCACCAGAGGCGCTTGAGGGTGTTGCGCAGTTTTTGGACCTTGGCTACTTCGGTGTCTTTGTTGGGGCGCAGGGACGAGTAGCAGTGCGCTTTGGCGACGCGGGCGTAGGATATGGCGATACCGAGCCAGATTGAGCCGAGGGGCTTGTTGCCTGCTATGCAGCGGGGGATGAGGTGCGTGTGCGCGAGGAGGAGGGAGGCTTGGGCTATGGCGATGCAAGACTTTTCGACGCTGAAGTCATAGAGAAGCTGATCATGTTAGCGATGATGTTATACCTAGAGCAGGGGAATTACCTTTGATCGACGATAAAATGCGAGTTTGGCTTGATGTACATCCTCAAAGCCCAGCATCTTAATCGTATCCGACGAAACAAACTATACCCGTCAGCTTCATCCCATCATCTCAATTGAGCCTCTTACCCCGGAGGAAATGAACAATATCCCCTGCAGCACCAGCATCGGCATCTCATATTCGACATCATTATCCACCGAATTATACGACAGCCAAAAATCCTTCTCATTCAGTATCGGAAGCATCGGATGCACGTGCAGAAAATACTGCCTCAGAAAATCATCCAGCGCCGCGCGCTGCGGGACAACAAAACATCCTTGGCTGACGAGGAATGCTAAATCTTGCGGGAGCAGGTCTTTTGTATCGGGGACTTGGAGAAATGCGTAATCAGGATGCGTTGGTGATCCGGCGGCGAAATTTGGCGGTTGTTGTGTGATTGTTGTAGGGGCCGTTGGTGGTGAGGGCTTCTGTGTTGCGGGGAGGATATTTCGGGGCTCGGATGTCGTGGTGGTTGATTCTTCGATTGATCGGGGCGTTGGGGGTTCGTTTGGTCGTAGTGAGGGGGTCGTTGATCTGTTGGTTCAGTTAGAAGAGAAGTTTTGGAGGGAGGTTGTAACGTACATTATTCCATGGCGGCGCTTGAATGTGCAGACCTTGTCGTTGTGTCTGCAGTTGACACAGGGACCAGCTGGATTCTCAATGATGCACCGCACTTTTCTCGCCCGACACAAATTACAAGCTCTCGAGACTCGTTTCCTCATAGTTTTTGTCGCCTGCATTTTCCTAATTCTTCTCAATCGACAAATCCAAGCGGCAGATCCCAAGTCTGGAGGTCGAAATATCGGTATGATGGTGTTGGATCAAAGTTGTCAACTCGCAATCCTCGGATTGAAAAGCAAGACGTCAGCTGCTCCCTGCCCCCGGGATCCGATGGCATTTGCCGACGCTCTTCCCCACAGAATGGTGATCAATCCCCGCAAAGATTTGGCAGACGCTAGAATAGAACGGTGTGAGCTAGGCGGTTTGAGGGTCGACACACCGGAGCCATGGAAGCATAATTGGCTTAGCTGAAGCGAGAGGACCAATCTTGGGGTGAGACCGTCATTGTCTGTGTTTAATTCGTTGCACAACAGGCGGTTCCATGTGGTGAAGAAGTTCTATGCAGCATATCCACTGACAATTAATTGATGTCGGCCAACGTTAATTGCGAGATATACATACGTCAGAGATGACTAGGTATTGTTTTGATCAGTGTTGTGATGAAGAATAGCCTAAGCGATGTGGACAGACTGGGAATAGCTTCATGCACAAGATAAGCACATCTGCAATTACGACGAATTGAATGCTGCATCAACGAACATCAGCAGCGGGGCACCAAAGCACGCAACATAATGATGACATTGCCCTCTATTTATCCGCCTATCACGCCCTACCTCACTTTATCTCAGATCATTAATACTCCCTTATTCCCCTCTTAATCCCAACCTTTTTCCTTCACTCTTCAACGTCAAAATGTCTGCAAAACAGCTCCCCCCTCATCTTAAGCAATCCGTCGAGGCTTCGAAATGCGAGTATCGTAATTTGGGTAAATCAGGTCTGCGCATCTCCGTCCCTGTCTTTGGATGTATGAGCTTTGGTGATAAGAGGGTTCTTCCTTGGGTGATCGGGGAAGATGAGGTATGACACCAGACTTCAACAGAAACATGTCGCTAATTACTTTACAGGCCCTGGAACTTCTTAAAGCTGCTTATGATCGCGGCTTGAATACCTGGGACACCGCGAATACTTACAGCAATGGCGCGTCGGAGGAGATTGTTGGCAAGGCATTAAAGAAGTTCAACATTCCCCGCCATAAGGTCGTCATCCTTAGTAAATGCCGCTGGGGCGTAGGCGAAGAGCCAGGTAAACTACATCTCACCCAATCTCACTCACGTATACTGATGCTGTGCAGGCGCTCGTCACATCAACTTCAAACACGAATTTGCCATTTCAAAAGATTACCAGAACCAATATGGTCTTTCCCGCGCCGCAATCTTCAACCAAGTCAACGCATCCCTCGCTCGTCTCGACACGGATTACCTCGACCTTCTTCAGATCCACCGCTTCGACGACGACACTCCTATTGAAGAAACGATGAAAGCACTCCACGATCTAGTTCAATCCGGAAAGGTGCGCTACATCGGCGCAAGCAGCATGTGGGCGACCCAATTCGCACGCATGCAATTCGTCGCCGAAAAGAACGGTTGGACCAAGTTTATCAGCATGCAGAACCATTATAACCTACTGTACCGCGAGGAGGAGCGCGAGATGATTCGTTTCTGCAACGATACGGGCGTGGGGATCATTCCGTGGGCGCCGCTTTGTAGAGGACATCTTGCACGACCGCCTGCGCAGTTCGGAGCTACGGAGAGGAGTAAGGAGGAGAAGGAAGGGTCTGGGGAGTTGTCGGAGACTGATCAGAAGATTATCGGGAGGGTTGTTGAGGTTGCGGAGAAGCATGATTGGCCTATGGCGCATGTTGCGCTGGCTTGGATTAACCAGCGGGTTACGAGTCCGATCATTGGGTTTAGTAGTATTGAGAGGATTGAGCAGGCTATTGGGGCGAGGGGGAAGAAGTTGAGTGATGAGGAGGTCAAGTATTTGGAGGAGTTGTATCAGGCCAAGCCCATTGCTGGACATACTTAGGACGGTCAAGGTACAGTCACAAGAAACGGATGACTCGAGTTTAGTGGTACTAGATAAAACATCATGAATACAATCATCGTTGCAAACTTCATGATGTGTTTCTTGACTCTTGAATCTGCAGATCTGTATCCATCTGGCGCAGAAACGTTGATCCGGGTTCGGCATGTGTATCGGCAAGCTTGACGGAACGGCACTTTAGTTCGGCTGCTAAACCCACTAAATCTCCAGCCCCGCGCCCTGTGATCAGCATTTACAGTGGCACTTAAACCCGCCCAAGCCCGGCGGGACCAACCAGCTCAACGTCATTTTCACCATGAGCTCTTCAACCCCATCAGTCCAAAAGGCAGCTTTGATCGAAAATCCTGGAAACGACGCCCGAATCATAATTCGATCGGATATTCCGGTTGGTAACCCTGGCGAAAATGAGATTCTTGTAAAGCTTGAATTCACTGGTCTTTGGTAAGCCGAACCATTGCCATGAGATCAATGTACTAACTCAACCCAGTGGCTCAGAAATCCGTGCTTTATCAGGATGGGGTCCGTATAACCCCATAGTCGGCCACGAAGGCGTAGGAACAGTCGTAAAACTCGGTCAAGGCGTTGGCGCTGGTCTACTCAATAAGCGAGTCGGCGTGAAATGGCTCTACAGCGCCTGCGGGACATGCACCATTTGTGAGAAAGGCTATGCCAACAACTGTCCCAAACAGCTCAACACAGGAAAACATGTCCCCGGTACCTTACAGGAGTATATGATTGCAGATGCGAGATACGTCTCTGAGATTCCAGACGGTCTTGCTGGTGAAGTCGCTGCGCCGTTGCTTTGTGCTGGGTTGACGATGGCTGGTGCTGTGTCGAAGCTGAAAGGATATGCTGAGAAGGGAGACTGGGTTGTTATATCTGGCTCAGGTGGTGGACTTGGTCATCTGGGTGTACAGATTGCTAGTAGGTTGAACGGTCTGCGGGTTATTGCTGTTGATACTGGAGAGTCTACACGGAAGTTGAGTTTGGACAGTGGCGCCGAGCACTTTACCGACTTTGCAACCGAGAACGTGGAAGAAAAGGTCAAAGAAATAACGGGAGAGGGAGCATCAGCTGTCTTGGTGGTGACTGGTTCTCAAGAAGCTTTCATCCAAGCGCCGAGTCTAGTACAGAACATGGGGATCATCGTCACGGTTGGTCTGCCGAGAAACGACTTTACCATTCCGCTCTCTGCAACGATATGTTCGGCAAGATGTAAGCAATTTCTTACCTATTACCTGCGGTCGATTGCTGACCCACTTACCAGCGCTGACTGTCACCGGCGTTGCGGTTGGCACAGAAGAGCAGATGGAGGAGCTCTTGCAGCATGCCCTTGAAGGAACAATAGTCCCCGAGGTTAAGGTTCTTGAGTTTGAGGAAGTGGGCAATGTTATTGAGGGCTTGAAACGACAGGAAGTCACTGGTAGAATAGTCATCAGAATACCATGAACAAGTCTAGCCGATCTACCCGGGCAGTTCTATGGAAACGCGTACCACTTGTTACAAAGCTCTTCGAAATTAACATCACAGGGAAAAACAGAGAAAGCTCCCAGTGCTAGACTATCTTGCTAGGCCTGTTATCGAGGCTCTCCTATCCAAGGCTCAATCTTCCAGCTGCTTCGTGCTTCCATTTCCCCTTATCACGTAAAAAAAACTGTCCAATGTCAAATTGAAGGGCCAAGGGCTCATCTCCCGCCAATAATCAAGCTCCTTATGCTGCTCAGCAGACCAAGGACTTCTCAACCGCTCACTAGCCAAAGGATCATAACCATCTTCCTGACTCTCATCAACTCGCCTCTGCGCCTCTTGCGCAACCAAGTCCATAATCATCGGCACCGCATACCAGATCTTCTCATACAACTCCGGCATGAACCGGATATTCCGACAGCAGTATAATTGAAGGTACGAGACAATTGGACGTTTTTGAAACACTGTGTGCGGTGATCTAGCGTCATACGCGTATGCCCACTCTCCGTTGAACTTTTCGATCAACCATCTTTTTCGGTTCTTCCCGTGGAGGAGTAAGCTCTGCGCCAAAGAGTCGAACCTCTGTAGATGCTGTGTCTTGCGCTCCTGTGGCCAACATGCATTCTCCATGAGTTGCAGGCCATGAACGCCCTGCAACTTAATCCCATACTGTGTGTACAAAATATGGGAATCATGACGAATGTCAAAAAAGACTTTGCGGTATGAAGCAGAGTCGAGGATGCTTCGTAAACTGGCGCCGTAGTATCCTCGCATGGAAAAGGTGTACAACGATTTGGCCAGATGGGCTTTGAACAGGTTTCTTAATGGGTTTTTATTCTTTTCTCTCGCTCTATATATACCCCTTCCTTGAAAAACTATTTTTGTGACGCGGTGGGAGACTTTCAATTTTTGATTCGTTGATCTGATTTACTTCAGACCTAACGTGTTCGCCGAACAGATAATACCAGCTCCAAAAAGGCCAAGCTTTGATCCGGCATTCTTTTAACAAAGTATCAAACATGTTGCAAACGTTCAACGTATCAGCTTTTGCATGTTGAACTTCGCACGAAAGTAAATCTGTCGCGGTTCATTATAATCTGCCCCACGGTACCAAGAGAACCCTAACTCTAAATGCAGGGTTATTTTACGGGTATCTCACATGTTCGAAAGGACCCGGACGCAGGACCATGCGCTTCAGAAAAGTCATTACCGATATCATGGGACTTTCTCTTATTTTCAGGGGTCTCGTTCAGCCCGGTGACATAATGGGGGGAGTTATTGATGACGCTATTTGACCAAGCGCGACACCCCAAAGTTCTAGATTTCGGGAGTGGATCAGACACGATATCACCCGTACAAAAAGCCTATCACGACTGGATATTTATTGACATCAATAATGTAAAAAATAAGAAATTCCTGAATAATTCTAAAGAAACGATCAACAGAGAACTTCCATATATCTAAGCTATACAGCTGTAACCACTTCGTGTCGCTCTGAAGTGATGTCTTTATCTCGTACACCAGAAGAGGAAACGCGTTGGAAATTGACAGCCACAGTCCCCGGCGCTACACTTGATTAAGCATAAATCTCTGATTCAGACCCATTCTTCAATCGGCCACTATCCTCCAATAAGTTCCGTGGCTGAGCTGAATAACGACCTAAGACCCGACACAATGGATCTATTTGGAAGCTATACGCAACTATTGTTTGTCCGCTCACAAGTCAGGGGCAAAGCGCAATATCCTTATCTGCCGTGTAACCGACAATTCGATGATTAGTTCAGACATAATAAGACTTGTTCCCAGAAAATTGCCATGTTTCTTTTCCTTTCTTAGCATCCGTATTATTCGTGAGTGTTCGTCCTCACAGCCACTCTTTCGTCTTCCCTACACGCTCCTTAACGATGCGCTCCGTCGTAGCCCTTGCGGCTTTGGCCCTTAGCGGCACCCTTGATCTCGCCGCTGCAAGCCAATGCAAACCTCGTCCTTCGCACGTTAGCTCCGCTACAACCAATCTCATCCCCTCCGACACTGCGACTTTAGTAGCTGCTTCCGAGACCGCCGGATCCGTCGTTATCAAGAGCGTCGTCGATGGCGGCGGTTTCTCCATCGCCCCTCCTGAAGGTGGTATCCCAGGTTTCACTGCCAGCGGTGATGCGACCATCGTCATTGGACCAGGTTACAAGGGCGATGGTAGCAAAGACTCGGGCTGTCTTTCGCTGCAGGCTAGTGGTGATAAGAAGCGAGATCTCGGAAGCTTTGCTGGCGTTGCGCAGTCATTGGCTCAGCTGAGCTTGACTAGACCTTATACCGTTCGCTTCTTCTACTTTGTCGTTACCGCCCCGTCGCTGAACTTCTGCCAATTGACTGCTTCGCTTGGTAGCCAGACCTTCTTCCAGACTTGGATCATCAGCTTTGGGACGAGTGTGCAGTGGGGTATGGCTCTGGAACAGGTCACAGCTGCTCAACGCTCTGCACCTCTGTCTATCTCTATGAACTGCTTGGTTGGAGGCTCTGCTCAGGTTTACGTTGACTCTCTTTTCATGTCTAACCAGGTTACACCTGCTACTATTGATGACCATCCTCTTGATCTTGGTGATGGAGATGTCTCTGACTTCACTACTACATCATCCCCCGCTGTACAGACGACTACCTCTAGCAAGGTTGGAACTACCTCTGTGCCTCCCATCATCCCAACTCATACTCAGAGCTCAGACGTGTCTTCCAACCCTGCTACTCCTGGTAGTGGAAGCCCCAACACCCAATCTACTGGCAATCATACTCCAGTCACTGGTAGCCCTCACACTGTCCCCACTGGTCATAATACCCCTGGTCCTGTCGACAGCCAGACCTCCGCTGTAGGCAACACCCAAGCTACTTCACAGCCTGGTCCTCAGACCCCTGGTACTCAAACTCCAGGTGCTCAAACTCCAGGTGCCCATAGTACTACATCAAGCACCGAAAAGCAGACCAGTACCGAGTCAGCGGCGACAAGCGCCACTACAGCAGGCGGTAGCTCCTCTCCCCGCCAGTCCTCCACAATCAAGCCCGATGGACCTGTCAGCCGCGTCTGCGCCAACGTCGGTACATCCTCCATCGAGGGTCGAGGATGCGGTATGCAGCCTTACAATAGCGCTGGAGCATACAGCCGCTTCACAAGCAGTAACTATCAGAAGGAAGACTGCGCCGCTCTTTGTCTCGCTGACGAGAACTGCAAGTCCTTTGAGTGGAGCTACGGCAACAACTGTGCTAACGAATGCCGTCTCATCGCCTCTGTCTTGAGCGACGTTCCCGTCGGTAACACAGGTACCCAGTTCACCTCTTATGACCGCAGCTGTATCATCTCCAAGCCCTGCCCTAGCTTCCCCGAGGATAGTATTTGCATCAACAAGATGGGTGACACTCCTAACAAGGGCTGTGTCCGTCGTAAGGGAACGCTCAAGTCTTGTGCTCAGGAGTTCGCGACTCTTACTGTTCAGCCTTGCGGTGGTGATGATCAGTGCAGAGATATGTGTGCCATGTACGCTGATTGTCAATCTTACTCTTACACTTCTCTTCTGTCTCAGAGGAACTGTAAGCTGTATGCTGGCACTACCGATGAGATCACCGAGGAGGGAGGTACTGATTACTTCTCTGATATCGGCTGCTGGGCTTGTGGACAGAACATGGGCTTCGCCACTTACGGTCTTCTCACCAATGACAATGTTGTACTCCCCGAGATGACTTGTCAAGCTCCTACCAAAGCTGTAGCCGATACACCTACTACCTTCAACACGAGAACTACCCAAGCTGCTGAGTCTACTTCTTCCTCAGCCGCCGTCCAGCAGCCCTCTACCACCACAGAGTCTGCCAGCTCTACAGCTACCGTCATGACCTGCCCCACCGGCATCGCAGCTCCTGGCTTCTGCAAACCCCTCGACAGCCTCCCTACCCAGGCGGTATCTCTCCCCGGCATCATGGACCACTGGCCCCAGAGCGACGGTGACATCGAGCCTCCCGTCCAGCGAACCTGCAATGCCTTCGGTATCAAGAAGGGCGGTTGGTTTGGACGCACAGTTCAAAGCAACAGACGCCAAAACAGCATGGAGGACTGTGCCTTGTTGTGTCGCGAAGAGGGTAACTGTGAGGCTTTCGGTCTTGACACCACTAGCGGATGGGGTAACCAGTGTGCTTTGTCGACTTACAAGCTTGGTACTGAGGGTATTGACCTCAACGTTCCCTATTCCTTCTGGTGGAGTGACCTGGACTGTTACGAGTGTCATGACTGCCAGGCTGCTTGAGGTCAATTACGGGGCTAGGAGACTCCGTTGCTGTACATATTGAACACTAATATCTCAGTGCATCTTACTTCTAGAATTACTCTACACAGGAAAACAATAATACTAATTGTCGTTCATAACGAATTTGTCTCATCGAAAGAAGTACTTAACCACTCTGTAACCACGAGGCTCGAGGTCAGTAACAGATAATTAGACGGAGCGTATGCACTTGGATTATATAGAGGTCAGGGAAATAGCTGTATTCGAGAGCAAAGGAATTGACACCGACCATTAAGAAAAAACCATAGATGCAAGGGCCCTCCCACATTCTAGCGCCTAGAAACGCCATTATCCGCCATCCAAGATAACCACTACCTATAGTACTCTGGAGCAAGTTTGTGACGCATCAAAACATTTCGATCATGTCCAAGAATCACTTTTGCCCCCGTCGCCTTCTGTAACATATGCACCAGTTGATTAGACTGAGACCAAGCAGCATGGTCTCTCGTCAGCCAACCCTGCGTGCTAAGATTATCATAGTTCTTCTGCACATTGTATAGGTCTGAGGTAAAGATCCAGGTACCGCTTTCTTTCAAGTTGACCTGCATTATGCAGAGTCCTGGGGTATGACCGGGGCATAAGTGTACTGCGATACCCCGCGCGATGAAGATACTGTCGCCGTAGAGCGGCGTCCAGTTGAGGTCGAATTGGAGATAGGTTGGTAGATAGACTCCTGCAGAAGCTGGTTAAATTGATGCTATGGATGTTCAATGATATACTTACCAATGTCTATCTTGGTCGCCACACTGTAGAAAGCATTTTGGAGTTCAATCTCATGAACGTAAATAGGCACGTCAGTACCTCTGAAGTACTCAAGCCCACCTGCATGATCCAAGTGCAGATGCCCAATGATGACACCCTTGACGTCTTTGATGTCATGACCAGTTTTCTTGATAGCTGCGCCGAGCTCCATGTCTTCGCTATACCCGCCTCTGGCAAAGATATTGGCGAGCTGAGGACCCCATACCACTGGATAATCTTTGCCTGTACCTGTCGCATAGAGCAAAAGGCCGTCTTCGGGGTGTTCTATAAGGACAGACATCATGACTAGATGTCTTCTCTTGTTCTCTGAGATTGGATGGCTGGCGGTACATACGTTTCCCTGCTCGTGTTCATTGGGCAATGGTCTGTGTCCTTGGGAATGGAAAACTGACAAAGGGGAGAAAAACACCTTCATCGGCCACGAGATTGCCGATATGGAGAAGCCACATTCGCGTCCCCTAGATATAGTTAGTAGTGCGCAGAGTAGGCATCCAAGTCAGTGAAAACGTACATCGGGAGCTACTTGATAGTTGGATTGCATTATGCAAGGCGGGGCTGTTCAGAATCGGTGTTCAATTTACTTGCGTGATAGGTACGAGAAACAGCACCAGGAAACAGGACAAGGCCTACTATTCCTGGAAGGCCGACATCAAAGGAAACTTGATAAAGTACAATCCGAGGTTTAAGTATTCGCATAGATATTATCACATGCTGCATCACGCTCAATTATGAATATCCGACATCTATGCTGTGCAATAGCAAGCGGACAAACCTACGCACCAGCCAACAAATAACTTTTCTTTCTTGGCTACTGATACGTTTGGCAAAGATATGGGTAATACTCTCTCCCAACGGCTGCTCTTACTTCCGATTGAGCTTAAGTGCAAGTACTTGAAAATGGTTGGCTAGTGAGCTCGCAGCGTCGTATTGTTCCGTGTTCGTTTGACATGATGGTCAGAACTCTCCCCGCTTTCCTGAGAACTGCCGGTCTTCAAATGCCGAAAGCCCCAGGTTTGCATAACTGTATGCATATCTCATCTATAGTTTAAGGTTAGTCATGTCAAGTGAATTTTTGGGGAAACAACCCCAAAGCTTTGATTCTTGAGAAACGACTACGTTGAAACATGTGAGAGACGGATTAGCACGGTGGATCATCAAGCATTATAACAAGTCTTCTATTTGAAGACGCATTCGACGACAGGTCTTACTATGGCCATGCGACTATACCAAAAGCAACGGGAGTTCTTGCACTTGAACAACGAAGAGAAGTTGAAGAGGAAATAGCCCTGCTGCGAGCTATGATTGGGTAAAAGCTGAAGAACCAGAATGTTGTTTAAGTGAGATTGACCTATGGAGTAGGTAGCTGAATAGATCACGGTTGATATCACTAGCTGGACTTCGTCAGTGAATAAGTAAGACCAAGGGTCGATTGGAAGCTAAAGTCAAGATATTAAGAGATACGAGCTAGTGGATATTGATCTATCTCTTTTAATTTTGTTGGGTAAAAGAATGAAGTCTATATATTAATTCTAAAATTACTTAATGAGCGGGTGTATTATATCATTCGAGTCATAAACTGTATGCCGTATGTCCTTTCTCATCCTGATGCGTAAAACCATCTAGTAAGTGTAGACCTGCTCGGGACCGAGGTCACCAAACTGTCCGGAGCCGAAGGGGTTAGAAGGAGTAGTAGTGACCTTCTGGCCGTTGACGTTGGGAACACCAAACCAGGCGATTTCCTTGCCCTTGACAACGGAAATAACAGCAAAGGCAGGGGCAGGTTCAGTCACATATCCCCAAGAGACAGTAAACTCAGAGCCATCGGTGCAGGGCTCGTTAGACCAGCTTTCGGTGGCAGCGTCTTTACCGGGCATGCGGATAACGGTACACCTCTCAGCCTTTCCGTCGGCACCGGCGATCTCAAAGTTATAATCACAGCCATCATTACCCTCGCCACAGTAACGAGTCAAATCCTTGATAGTCCATTTCTCGCCTTCGACAGGCTTGGGCTCGGGATAGGTGGTACCCTCAGGTTTGGTACCCTCAGAGCAGTCTTCAGTAGGAGCGGGGACAGGAGCAGGTTGCACCGCAGTCTTAGAGGCCACAGGGTACGTGAAATAGCTTGATGGGCAAGATCCGGGGTGAGCAGGGTTGCAGCCTCCAGGAATACCAGAAATAGAGGTAAAGGTCTGAGCCGGAGCGGTATAGGTCTTGGTAAAGTATGAAGAGGGGCAGGAACCAGGGTGCGCGGGGTTACAACCACCGGGGATGCCGGGAATGGAGGTGAATGTCTCAGCTGGGGCAGTGTACTTGTTGGTAAAGTACGATGAAGGGCATGAGCCGGGATGGGCAGGATTGCATCCTCCGGGAATCTCGGTCTTGGTTGGCTGAGCAAGCGATGCAGTCGCAGAAGCGCAGTACTCGCGGTTGCGAGCGTTATCTTCGCCCACGCAGGCAGTCAGAGTGCATGAGCATGCAACCTCTGGGGTACCAGCGGCGATGCAAGATTTATAGGCATCCTGGCACTCATCGCGACGAGATAGAGGGGCAGCAGAGGCTGCGGAGGCTAGGGCCAGGGCGATGATGAGTCTGTTCATGTTGAACTCTGGAGGCGTGGAATGATGTAGTTTATAGGATTGAGAGGATCAAAGAGTTGAGTGCTTCTCTAATGTTGAGATAATGTTGAGGCTGATGAGGATAATGGATTTGATCCAGTCTGATGGTCCAGTTGCATTTTATATTTCCATCTCGTCCATCTTCAACCCGAGGATCCGTCAATCAGCTGCCCAACCTCTCGTATAATTAGAGTTTTCGTGATCAACAGTCATGAACAAATGATATCATAAATGTTCTAGCGCGGAAGAAAAGAATCCACGTTAAACCTTAGCCATCCCCATATTGTTTAAGCGTAATCCCAAACGAGCAATAGGCTATGCCAAGCCTCGTATCCGACATCATAATCATGCTGAAATAGAACTGCCCACGTTCATCCCAGCCGATTTTGTTGTGGCTGGAAATCTGGCGTTGCCGATGAACCGACCGACCACTTTCGGGGCCGCTGCTATCTGATCTAGATCTACAGCATACACGATTCCCGGCTCCACTAACACGAGATCAAGACCATCACAGCTCTTCAGCAGCCGATCATGTGAGAAATCCAGCTGCTGCTATTGGAGCGCAAAGTTCAATTAAGGCGCGCACGATGCAAACATCGGCTGTCAGGTCTGTCAAGTCAAATAACACTCCCATAAAGAGAGTTAAGGCAGTGTACCAACTACCCACACAATTGGCCACACGCAAGGTTCACCCCACTTTGGGCTCGCTGTCTTGGGATTCGAAGTAACGGCATACGTAGATAGAAGAGTGGCAAATGTCCTCTTGGTAACCCAAGCAAATGCATGCCATCACTTACACTTCCAACAGCACACAGTCCTCCAATGTCCATATTTGTGACCACGCCTGCGGAGCAAGTTCAGCAATTATGGTGCATGGCTTTTATATCTCATCAAGAAAAATGCTTTTGCACACAATCGTTATCTACCCTATTGACTTTCAGTGCTTTCGCATTCTCAGTTTGAATATGAAGAGCAACAACGAGAAAAAGTTGCAAAAGACGCTGAATTCCAACAGCATCAATTGCAAGTTGAGTGCAGACACCCAGTTAGATTCAATTAAGATATAGTCTTCATCATCCCGTAGGAATCAAGTGATCCGTTTAATGATATCAGACATAAGGATAAAAATTGTAAAATCCAGTCTCAAAAATCATGAAGGAACTTATGTCCTAAGGGGATTATATCCCTTTATGTTTGTCATTACAGACAGCCTTCTGATATCACCAAGGCTAGACCTCTTACCCTGGAATGCTTGCGACAACCCTCACATCGGCTTTTCCATTTCACAAGATGGTAGTATTTGGTCAATTGCGACACTTTAAGTCTTTAGATTAATGCTATTTACTTAATCGATGCTACATGTTCACTGATTTCTGGTCGTCGCAAGTAAACGGGGGCGGTTGTTGAAGGCTGACGGCCTTCTTCGGGAAGGATAATCTCTGTCCAATTTTAAGAAGGCCTTTCCTGGAACAAGGCGTAAATCACGACAATATGACTTTGTTCTGAGACTTTAGAGTGGCTGAAGGCAATTCTTTCGCATTTTTTACATTACTCAATCGCCAGTAAAAGTGGTATTCCTACCAGAAATTTTGAGTATTGTCAACTGATTTCACGTTTAACGCTGTTTGTAGGGTCAATTATAGTCCTCTGGGCGCAGCCTTGTATACCATAGATGTTTCTGATGCCTCTGTAAGCCCCATCCGCCATGGGAGAATACCTCCCGGCTTGTTTACGGCTTAACGTTGGCTCTATTGACGCCTCCAACAAATGCCGCCGCCACTGCCGGCAGCCTAATCGCTCCTTGTAATGAACCTTCAAGACACCCTCAGAAGAAGACTTTATATACACGATTGATACTCTGATAAGGCTGAGAGGTTAAGATAGGCCTCAGCCCCAGGGCACAAAGGTAAATAACACCAGTACACGATTGGTACATTACACCATGACGGTGCTACGTGCGCCGGCATTCTTCAAGGTAAATATCTACGTACAGAAAGGCGATGGATCATACTGACTCTCTATGTCACAACGCCGAACGTGATCATCGCTTACCCAAGACGTGACACAAAAAGAAGAGACGGTGGAGGAAAAGAAGCACCTTTATTATTGGCTCAGTTATGCTATGCCCTGGAGGCCAGATGCGGAATCCATTGCGCGATTTCCTGGCCCCTGCCATTTGATCGCCATGATTACTCTGTACGTCGAGAAATATGTCACTGGTGCTTATGACACATCACTTTCAACGGTCCTCAATTACCAGGGTCCTGTGCCAAGTTCTTACCCCGGCTCGCATCACCGATATCCGAAAATGCCCTGATGCAGAATCTGATAACTAGGTCTTACCATTTTCTCATGCACCTGGGTTGCGTTTTATGATTTAAGAGGTGGAATATAATCCTTTAGTGCATGCGCATCAAATCAATCACGCGGTACTGTTTGCAAGAGTCGGACGAATTACTGATCCTGCTGATCGTTGATCCGACCAACAAACTGTAATCGGGCGTAAGCACTATAACCTAAAGCTTCAACGTTGATGCAGTCCCCTGTTCAGTGACTTTACCTGTTAGGGCTCGTGCATCGTGCGGCTGAGGATCAGCGTCAGTGATTATCGAACAACGAGTAAATTAACTCGAGAACACAAATCAAAATTTCATGTTTCTCTTCACTAATAGTCAATCTTAATAGACATAATTTCAAAGTTAAACATAAAAGGATCGTAAAGGAAAAGAGACCCAATCGGGCCCTGATGGCATGATGGATATTCTGCCTGATCATCGTCAACCTACAGACTATGGACGCCACAATGCGCTATTCGCAACAGCTAATGCACGCCCGGACATTCCAGTCACATAAGGTTAATTGTCCGCCCCAGCCTCTGCTCACATTCGGTATAGCATTGCGCAGGGCAGTAAAATAAAGGCTGCACTCTCTTTATTTCTCAGCCTGATTGCTCTTGGCAAGGTTGACGGTCAGGGCAGATCCTCGACCATGACACCACAGAAGAGGGGTAATGCGCTGGCAACGAGTTATAAATGAGTGCTGAGCGCCACGGTCCAGCCTCGCTGCGGGAAGGGCTTTCAGGCTTGACTAACCTTTATTCTTTTCCTGAGGTTTGAATCAGACATTTGCACAGCATGCGGTTCTCTCAGATCGCGCCCCTTGCCCTTTGGGTAGGTAAAGGTGCGGCGAGTGGTAATCAGCTCTTCCACGACACTTTCCAATTGAATGAGCTACCGAACATGGTGTCACTGGCCGATGCCAAAATGAAAGACATCGTACTCCCCGACTCCCTCTCTGACTTCACGGAGTGGATCGGAGGAATCGCAGAACCACAGGCCTTTGGCCTACAGCCCAGGCAAAGGCAATGTGTCGACCCAGGTTACTGTATGTTGATCAACAGAATTCCGTGATAGACCGTCGCTGACAAGACCTTAGACCCATGCTCAAGCGGTCTCGGATGTTGCCCGGGAGGCAGTACCTGTATCTCCACCGGCTGCTGTCGCGGGAACGCCAAAGAATGTGGCTCAGGCCGCTGTTACGATCCATCATCACAAATCTGCTGCAGTAGCGGCACGGCGTGTCTGAAAAGCCAGACGTGCGTCAGTGGAGGATGCTGCAGCAGAGGCGAGACCAAGTGCGGTTCATCCGGATGCTACAACCCCAACACGTCAGTCTGCTGTGGTGACGTCGGTAGAAATTGTCCCAAGGGATATGACTGCATGCCAGGCGGTGGATGTTGTCCTTCTGGTCAGAAGCGATGTGGAAATAGCAAGTGCTATAACCCGCGAACAACAACTTGCTGTACCGGCCCTGGAACTGTATGGGCCTGTCCAAAGTCCAGTGACTGCTGTTCAAGTGGATATTGTGCCAATCCTTCTACCCAACGGTGTTGCAAGAATGGTTCTTGCTTGAAGGGTACCACGTGCTGCGAGAAAGAGTGCTGTCGATCAGGGGGCTACTGCGGTTCTGATGGATATTGTAAGCCCTGTCCGGCTGCAACTACGACGATCAAGTCGACAGATACAGTTACAACAACCAAGATGAAGACTGTGCGCGTTACAACTGACATCGAGCCCGAGACTGGCGACGCTCCTGAGTTTACCTGCGTCCCCATGACAGCTACAAACGACGAAGGTGCGACACTGGAGCTTGATGAGGGATGCACTCTGCACTACGAGCCCCCCGAAGCTACCACCACTGACGACAGCGCCGCTCGTCTTCGTCGCGATGCCGCGACAGCACCGGCCCACGTCAACAGAGGAATCAACCTCTTGGGCAGACAACTTTCTTGCACACCTTTCACAACCTACACGAGAACAGAATGGGAGACCGAGACCGAAACTGAAACTGGTACAAAGACCGTCACGGTCCAAGGCGAAGATGCGACGTTCTCGTGTCCTGAGATGGAAGTCACCAATGACGTCGGCGATACTCTTGCTCTTGATGCTGAATGCGTTTTGTCATTTACGCCCGCTGAAACAACGAGCTCTGAGGAAGGAGCTTCGGCACAAGATCAGCCGACGAATGTTCCGTCTGGAACTGGGGAGAGTACTACTACGGTGACAGCTACTGCGGGAAGTGGAGGCTCAAATGACAATAGTGGTTCGATTGAGCGGGTTTCTTTGTCGCTGATGTTGAGTTTTGCGGGAATTGCTTTGTTGAATATGTTCATTTAGTCTGATCACATCTATTGGTGGCTAGTTAGGAGATTTTGACGTCGCCTCGATCAATGTCCTTTGCTATACGCTCAAGAATGATGGGGAATCTCCTAGATCAAAACAATTAAACATGAATTCAAAGAATACGGCTCTAACGAGCATCGAGTAAGCCTGATATCGTTTTGTGCAGTACCTCTCTACCTTGAACTATTGCGGAGAGAACGAACTTCAGAATCTGTCACAGGGTAAGCAGGATTGTGCCATGAATCACCTCAGGTTTTGGAGGTAACTTAATCGCCAGCTAAAGAGTGGACATAATCTCAAGACGTATTAAATATGATATATATGTCTGCAACTACAACCCGAGCATTTATATATCCTCCGAAAACAAGAACGAGACAGACAGAACTTGTCACGACAGAGATTAAGGACAGCCAAGCCAACGGAAGAATTAATGACCCGGGTTTCACCTAGCGATGATAACCGCGATTGGTGGAAACCCCCCTTTCGTGGGACTGTGACTGTCCAATCTCAGCTAAGTATTTAGTTGGCCCAGCGCCACTCGCTCACGGGACCAACTAGAGAAAATCCTTCAGTTCTTTTCGTTAAGCTTCTTACACGCAGGCTGTGAATTTTGACCCGAGTTAATTGCCTGGGGACTATTAACTGCGCTGGCGTAGACTTATCTTGACAGATTCATTTCTTAGAGGGACTTTGAACATGTCTTACTCTCAGAGCAAGACGCAGGCCAATCAACATGGAGAGTCAGAGGCTTCATCTCTACTGGCCCCAGCCGCCAACAGAGAAGACTCTTCTTCAGAGATATCCTCCGAAACCAGCTCAGATTCCGACTCAACAGTCTTAGAAAAACTACAGAGTTTTTACGCCAGAAACATAGGTTTATTTTATGTCCTAGTCGCCCAACTATTCGCTTCAATCGTAAGCACGCCACTCCCGCGCCCGATGAAGCGGTCTCACTAACAAAATCAGATGTCTATGACAACGCGACTTCTTGAAACGGGGTTTGAAACAAAGTTTCACGCTCTGCAGATCATTTTCGTTCGAATGTTGGCTACGGCGCTGATTGGCTCTGTTTACATGTGGTGTAAAAACGTACCGAATTTTCCTTTGGGGCCGAAGGAGGTTAGGGGTTTGTTGGTGCTGAGAGGGTTTGCTGGATCAGCTGGGCTTTTTGGACTTTACTGTGAGAATATGTGAAGAATTGGCGGGAAAGGATCTTGCTAACATATTGTTTAGACTCACTGTCGTATCTTGACATTTCTGATGCGACCGTCATCACTTTTCTCGTCCCGACTCTCACTGCGTTTATTGCATGGGTTGCCCTCCGCGTAAGTCCAATCCCCATCTTTGACGACGATTTCAGCTGATTCAGTATCTAGGAACCATTCACTGTGAAAGAAGCATCCGCAGGGTTCATCGCATTCGCAGGCGTCCTCTTCGTCGCCCGCCCAGCGTTCCTCTTCCCCGAAAGCTGGCGGACGTTATCAGAACTGGAGTCTCGTGCTGTGGACCCCGATTTCACTACTGATGGTGGTATCCTACCGCCGGTAAAGGCAACACCTCAAGAGCGCACCATTGCTATTCTCTGTGCCATTTTTGGTTCCTTTGCAGCGGCGACGGCGTATGCGACTATCCGCGTGATCGGCAAACGCGCTCATTCGCTCGTCAGTGTTAATTACTTCGCCGTGCTTGCCACTGTTAGCTCGTTCCTGATCATCATGATTCACCCTGATCTCCAATTCGAGATCCCAAAGACTATCGCTGAATGGTATGTAATTTCATCCCTAACCTTAGTCCAGAACTCATGTGATCAGGTGTTTACTTCTGTCCATCGGTATCTCTGGCTTTTTGCTCCAGCTCCTCCTCACTGAAGGACTTCAGAGAGAGAAGGCTGGTCGAGCCACCAATCTCATCGTAAGTTCCTGCTTCACAACAGATACACAGCTATTATTAACGCATCTACAGTACGTTCAGATGGTCTTTGCACTGATCATCGAGCGAATCGTCTGGGGAACTACGCCTCCCATCACCAGTTTCATTGGCAGTGCTCTGATCATTGGGTCAGCTATCTGGGTCAGCCTACAGAAGAAAGCCCCTGCTGATCCAAGACCACTGCTTGATGAGGAGAGAAGACAGCAATAATAGGAGGAGACTCTGTCAACACGTCTATTAATGGAGAGACCTCACAGACTACCCAAAGGAAGGGTGATTTCCATACTACAAGGGACATACACGAAAACAAGACTGTGGATCAGGCGTCTTGGTCACTCCTGGAATTACGTCTATATGCTAGCTGCACGCTTGCAATATAGATAATTCATGTACAAACTAATCACATTGCATATATAGAAAAGTTTAATTTGTCAATTAACACCCATTCTGTAACCTCTCTCCTTCTACAAGCTCACCTTGCACCTTCAATATCACATCGTGCGATTAACTTCGCTTCTTCGCCTTCGCGATACAAGACGGACAAGTCTCTACACGATTATGTCGCTCCACGGAAGACTTTCCGCAGGCGCCCCATTTGTTCTTCCTACGACCCGTACTGCACATCTTGTAGTCTCTGTCTGCTCTGTGGTCTTTGCCGCATTTGGGGCATTCATAGTTGTAGACTTCTTCGGTGCACATGGTAGACGTCTGCTGTGTTTTTATCAATTTGTATTTCGTAAATAGAAATATCATTAGAGAATTTGCGGTGTACTATGCGGAGAGCGAGAACTTATATACCTTCATATCATGTTTCACAACTGTGAATATCCACGTGCAAGTCTTCCATGCTGCTAATAGGAGCAGGCGGCATACTTCACAAACTGCTCTCTGGTCATGTGAGAATGACTGAGACGCGCCCTTACTGTGATATGTGTGACGGTAGGCCGAAAGGTCATTTGGCTGTGCGTATCGTGTAAGGACTCGATAGGTGACGACCCGCAATTTACCTCGCGTTATCGCAACCCAACCATGATTTTACGGTACATCCTTCGACAACCGGGACAATAAAGATTATATCAATCACATCATGAGTCTAAATATTTTCTCAATTAACCCCACTCCGAGCTAAGTCACTTCTTCTTTGCACAGGCACCGCACTTGTCATTCCAGTACTCATGCTGGATGTTGTACTTCTCGCAAGCACCCCATTTATTCTGCTTTCTCCTGACTTTGCACATTTTGAAGTCTTTGTTTGACTTGAAATCTTTGCGACAAACTGTGCACTCCCATATATTAACAACCTCTGTACACATGATTGGTAGTGTATTGTAGGATATAACTTATGGAACAAGCTATGTGTGAAATTATGATTATCGAAGGTTAGAAATGTCTTAAGAATGGGTTTGATAAGTTTAAATATTTCAGGTAGTTGAAGGACTGGCGAGAAATTTGTGTTCGATAAAGGCATACAATGCTCAGTGAACATCGAATGGACGCTACCTTGTCAAGGTGCCTCGAAATCAAGGACATTGTTTCACCTTAGGCTTTAGCATAACTTTTTGGCATTTCGGATCAGCCTTTCTAAGCTCTTGCTCAAATAACTACAGCCGTTAGTATTGCCTTTGTGCTGTGACCTCTGACGTCAGGCTTTGTTCGACTAGGCTCTGATTCATCGGCGCCACGTCGCTGTCCTCCCCTCCTTCAACAGCTGCCTCAACCCATTGTTTATCTTTATCATCTCACAAACACCTCACGTTCCACTAATCACCATGAAAGTGAAGATTGTTGGCGGCAAAAACAACTTCTGGCTCTGGACCAAGAAAGATGGCTTCGATCTTACGCACCCGCCAACTCCAGATTCACCACCCATCTACCCCCGAATCACTCTCAACACGCGCGCAGAGAAAGCCACAGTCGACCCTGCAAAGACTGCTCTCGTCGTCATTGACATGCAGAACTATTTCCTGTCGCCTCTTCTCGGTCGTCCGCCCCAAAGTTCTGGTCTGGAGATCGTCGAAAAGCTCGCTAAGGACGTCATTCCCGTCTGTCGCAAAGCTGGCATACCAGTTGTGTGGCTTGGCTGGGGCGTGAAAGACAGTGACCTAGATGACATGCCCCCAAGCATCGCAAGAGGATTCGACTTTCCTCTCGACAAGAATTTTGTCAAACCCACATTCCTAGGAAGCATTGGCGCTGAAATTGGACAGGTCAAGTGCGAAGATGGAACAGTCATTGACGCGGGTCGAGTCATGATGCGAGATCAGTGGAACACCGAGTTCCATCCCAGTCTGAAGAGACTCGCAGAGCCGCAAGACATTTACATGAACAAGAATCGACTTTCAGGATTTTGGGGAGGAACGGGTATCGAAGACGCACTGCGTACGCGAGGTATCAGAAGTTTGTTGTTTGCCGGGGAGAACACGGATCAGTGTATCGCTGGGACCATTCGAGATGCTTACACGAAGGGCTGGGATTGCCTGATGCTGAGCGATGCTTGTGCAACGACAAGTCCTGACTTTGCCAATAACTGCACTGAGTATAACTGTGAAGGAGGCTGGGGCTTTGTGTTGAGCTGCAAGGACTTGGCTGACGGCGTGGATGCTATTGATCGGGGGGTTTAGATGCGCGATGGCATGGAATGATTGTGTTAAAAGAGCAGGTAGTTTGTATTTGATGAGATATAAACCTGTTCGCAAAGTCTTGCAACCATATTAGAACCAATAACGCCAAAATGCAACCTCAGTTCCCATGCGTCTCTACTTCTTCCCGGCCGAGATCATCGAATCATGACTCAAGATCCCCACAAGCGTATCCCTCTTAATACACTTCTCAAACGAAAAGCTACTCGCCAGCTCCTCCAACTCCTCCTTGGTCTTGTCTCTAAACAGCTCCGCCAACTCCCATCCCACATACTCACTCATCAAGCACTCCCGAATTACCCGTTCAAACTGTCGTTCAAAGGTCCAGATCTTGGGATACTTTGTATCTCTATACTTTTCCAGCACTTCCTCCTTCAAACCCTGGATAAACGGTTCGTAGAGGTGTTTGACCCCGTCTTTGTTCACGACGCCCCAGAAATCAAGACCTAGACGCTGTTTCTTGGCGATGAAGGGCGCGATGAGACGCATGTAGGGAGACTCGGGGTCGACGTATACCATGCCTTGATAACCGACGTCTTTGTACAACCAGATAGACCAGTTAACATCAGTTTCCCTGTAAATAGCCAACTGCTCCTGTAGTAGATTAAACCGCTTGGCGTTGGTCTTGATTGCTTCATCACCCTCCTTATGCTCATTCTGATAAACAGGGCCAAACTCTCCATTCCAAATCGGCACGTTTTTCTCCCTCATGAACTGCACCTTGCGCTCAAAGCTCTTCCTCAACTTAGTATTCTGCTCGTCTGTACCCTCGTACTGCTCCCCAAGGGGAAACCCGTAGAAGCTGTAGTCGTGACAGGCATACACAGCGTTGGGAAGAGGGTTCTCGGGAAAGGCGCGGAAGTCCATTGCGTAGGTGTTTCCGTCGATGAAGATCATGTGATCGGGGTCGATGGCGCGGACTTCTTTCTCGGTGCGCTCGTACCATTTTACGAGCTTGGCGCCGTATTGGCCCGATGAGGTCTTGGTTTCGTCGGCGGGTTCGTTGAGGAGGTTGTAGCCTGCGATGACGGGGTTTCCCTTGTAGTGAGCTGCAAGAGCTTTCCATAGTTGGATAGCTCTGTCTTGATGGTCCTTGAAGTCCCAGAACGCCGCTCGTGAAAGTCCAGAATCACTGTGCCAATCTTGGTTCTGACCTCCAGGAACGGCATGGAGATCAAGAACAGCGTAGAGGTTATGTCTTCCGCAGATATCCACACAGCGATCTAACCAGTCAAAACCCGATTTCTTGAGACTATCAGGATCCATATCATCGATAAAATGGCGATAATTGAAGGGGATGCGGATACAGTTCAGACCCAATGACGCAAAGTAAGCGGCATCAGAGTCTGTGAAGAAATGGTATAGAAGTCTGTCAAAGAAGAAGTTTGCTTTTTCTTCGCCCATGACTTCGGCCATTTGTTGTCTGTGCTGGTGTTCGTGGCCTGCGTAGCCGGTGATGAAGTTCTCCATGTTGAGCATGCCGCCGATGGCAGCGCCTTTGAGGATGACGGTATTGCCAGAGGGGTCGACGATGCGACTGCCCTCGGTATGAAGCATCTTACATGTTGACGGATTCTGAGGGGTGTTTTTGGGGACGGCTTCGTAGGAGCCGGAGTTGTCTGCTGTTGCGACCATGGTAGAGAGTGGGAGATTTTGTTGCTAGGAAGAAAGAGAAAATTAGAGAATGAATGGTGAGTCGATGACAAAGTAGTTGATGCGAGTAATGCTCTGAGAGGTCTGCCTGTTTCCGAAAGCCATTACAGCCTTCACCTAAATAGTCCATACACTCAAAGTGGAGTGTTTTCTTACAAGCGACACTCCCCGATAGGATCCGCCACGACACCACTACGAACCATTCCCCCGGAATCCCCATAATTCACCAAGACTGTTACTCGCCTAAAACACGGGGAACCACGCTTTAACAGATTTATTAGTGTGCATTAAAAGTTAAACGTTCAGCCCATGCAAGACCTCTTCCAAGAAATTCCGATGGTTCGATAATCCCGGGACATCATCTTCCCACGCCCTCAAAACCTGCATGATCCTCTCACACGCATCCCTCCACCCCGCGGGCATTCCCGACCCCAAGAGCCGCGCTGCAAGCAACACGGTCGCCGATCGGACTAAAGCTCTGATCATGAGCCACGTCCCGTGATGACGATGTAGGAACCCCGCTTCATTAATCTCAACGTTAAGGACATGATACTCCAAGCCCTTTTCTACAAATTGCCGTCCAGGTATGGGTGTAGCTACACCGCGTTCCAAGGCAGCGAGGTGAGCCATTACAAACGGCCAGTACAGACGCTCGAAGAAGTTTACTAAATGTCCGCGGAGGACAAAGCAGCATACGTTGTCGTCAATTGGTGCCGAAGCGATGGAGAGTTCCGGAGGGAGACTTTCGGCCCATTCGTTGGCTTGGGTTTCGTAGGCGGGGATGAGGAGGGAGAGTTGCTTAAGGAAGTCGAGGTTTGAAGCTGATGCGCGGTGGAGTTCGAGTATATCGTTGCACGTTCTGCTTGAGAGACGTCGGAGGGATATTTCAGAGAGGTAGAATAGCCATGCTGTGTGTTGGCGACTTGACGCCGTGGTCTTGGTAGACTCCAAGGGATGAGGAGGCGTTGGGAAGAATGGCGGATATAGCACGCTCGAAGAATAAGGCATGCTAAAGTCCGGAAGAGATAGTTCTCCTCGTAGTTCCCGTTCAGACTTCCAAGCAGACCAGTATACGGCCTCTTGCTGCGTCTCACCCAATTCCGGTCTCGCTAGATCTGCCCCATCCATCGCACTAAGAGACTGCGCTCTCTGCAGGAACGGCAACGTCTGACACGTCGCCAAAGCTTGCGAGAAATACCGCCACGCCTCAAAAGGTCTAAACGTGCTCATCAAAAACACCCCCGACAGAAAGAAACACTGCGCTCCGATGATATCCGATCTCGTCATCAAAGTGCCAATCCTCTTCTGCGCCGCCTGAAACAGCGCCTGAGCCTCCAAATACGGCGTCGAGTCCGCCCTCAGATGAAAGCTCGCATCCAGCGGCGTCGCAATCTTTCCCAGGGCACAGATGATAAGTGTTAAACATGATCCCGGCGACCAATCGATCCCGTCGATGACTACGTTGAGAACTACTTTTCTGGCGGCCGCTTCTTCGAGGATGGGGTTTTTGCAGTGCACGTGATCGAAGAAGTTGTCGAGAAGAGCTTTTACACCTTGGGTGTCGAGATCTGCTATGTCGGCTAAGGATGTGCAGCCGGGGGAGTACGATGGGGATGGTTGGGGTGGATCGGGGTGGAGAGTTGTGTGGGATGACATGTCGCGTGAGAGGACGGACCAGAGGAGGAGGCTTTCCATCTTCTCGGGGAGGATGCTTCGTAGGGAGATATCGCCCAGAGACTCTGGGGATAATTGCGTAGGAGACTCTTCGGGCAACAGCTCTGTCTCACGCTGCGTAACATCTTGAATAGTAGTGTCAGGCTTTGGCTCACGAATCAGCTTCTCCAATTCGTCCAACCGCTCCAAGATCTTGAGACTCGCGGGGTCGAATGCCGATAGATCAACCGGGGACTGAATGCACGTCGCTCCCACACTGACGCAGTACGAACAAGCCGGCTTCTGGTTATCGCACTTTGTCTTCCGAGCCCGACACACTTGACACGCCGTATTAGCTCGTTTGCGGGGATAGAACGCTGTGCCTCTTGGCGTAGGTCTCTTCCCCGGCCGACGATCCGCTTCAGCTGACATGTCTGATGTTTGCGGGGACATGATGGAGGTTACAGAAACGTGGAGGAGGAGAGAAACAAAGTGGATTGTCCGAGTCGGGGAATGTCGCTCCTTATACCTCCTGACTCGTGACGCCGTAAAGTGGGCTCTCATCGGGGAATGTCGCTCGTATCAGCCAAACTGGGGTAAGCTCAGCATCCCCAGATTTTCGGTCTCCCCACAAACCCCAGACTGGTCTAGACCGTGTTAGCCAAAGCCAATTCTTTTTTTCTGCGCATGATTTTCTTGTCATGCCATGTCAAACTTGACAACGTTTGTGACTATGGCCTGTCTTTAACCGGAAACTATTGATGATGCTACCCTCATGACTTGGTTATGCAGCTGCATATAAGACTCGGCAGTTAACCCCATCTTTTATCACCCAGCATCCATCGTCAGTTTCCACTTTATCTTATCAACTGCTTACTATCAATCATGGAGACGTCGAATACTATCGGCAAAGCAGATCTTGAACTCCAGGCCAAGGTGTCTGGTACTGAGTTCATTGATGCCAAGAGTCATGCTGTCGAGGCGGATCGTCAGGCGGAGCATGAGTTGACGCTCAAGCAATGCTTCCAAAAGCACCCCGCTATTGTTTGGTGGTGCTTTTACTGGTCAATCGCTGCTGTAGGCTGGTAAGTCGAACGTCTATCCTATCTCCTTAATGGCCATCACTTACCATTGACTATAGGGGCTTTGATGCTCAGATCAATGGCGCCATGATCTCCGTCGCCGCCTTCCGACGCGACTTTGGGTACGCCCGACATATGCCCTCGTTCTAACCACCACTAACAAGCTCCCAGATACGTCGAGAATGGCGAAGCTATCCTCCCCGCCGACTGGCAAACCGCCTTCAACTGCATCAGCTCCGTCGGCGGCTTCTTCGGCGGTTTCATGTGTTCCTGGATCTGCGACTACGTCGGCCGAAAGAACTCCCTCGTCATGGCACTCCTCCTCGCAACGGGCGGTACGATCGGAGAGTGCATGTCCAACACCAACGTCGCTTTCCTCATGTCCAAGCTCATCATCGGTCTTGGACTTGGCTTCTTCCTGACACTTGCCCCGTTGGCGACGTCGGAAATCTCACCGGTTGTGTTTCGTGGTATTGCTACAGCGGGCGTTAACCTTGGAATTGCTATCGGTCAGTTGGTGTCAAATGGTGTCATCAAGGCCTTTGGCGAGAGGACGGATCATTGGGCTTGGAGGGGAGCACTGGCTACGCAGGGTATCTTTATCGTCATTCTTGCTGCTGGCCTGCCTTTCGCTCCCGAGACTCCTTGGTATCTTGTTCGCAAGGGTAAGGTTGAGGAGGCGAAGAAGTCACTCATCCAACTCTACGGAACTGGTGTGGATATCGATGCAAAGCTAGCTACTATCAAGGAGACTATCGCTGAGGAACAGGCTGCTTCTGCTGAGGAAGCTTCTTGGATCCAGTGCTTCAAGGGAACCGACTTGATTCGAACCATGATCAGCATGGGAGTTTTTGTCTGCCAACACTTTGTCGGTATCATCTTCGTTCTCGGATACTCAACCTACTTCTTCCAACTCGCCGGTCTTGAGACCTCTCGCAGCTTCGATCTCGGTGTCGGCGTCACAGCATGCGGCGTTCTCGGCAACATCTGCAGTTGGTTTGTCGTCAACTCCTTCGGACGTCGCAAGATCTTCCTCTCCGGCATGGGAGCCCTCACCGTCCTCTTGTTCCTCATCGGCATTATGGACGTAGTTCCTACGTCAGCTGCCAAGTGGGTTCAAGCTGCATGCACCGTCATCTACGCCTACGTCTACTTCGCCACCGTCGGAGCCATGGCTTTCGCTGTTCTCGGTGAAACAGCCTCGCTGAACCTCAAGGCCAAGACGATGGCGCTTGCTACTGCCACACAGTCTGTTATGGGTATCGCGATGAACTTTGCCATTCCGTACATGGTCAACCCTGATGAGGGCAATCTCAAGGGCAAAGTTGGTTTCATCTTTGGTGGTCTGGGCTTGATCGGCTTCATATGGAGTTGGGTTTATGTTCCGGAGCTCAAGGGGCGACGGTATGACGAGATTGACCACATGTTCCATAACAAGGTCAGCCCTCGACAGATGGGAACATATAAGCTGTAAGGAAGTGACCTCTGATGAATGACGGGAGGTTTATGGCGAAAGTTTGTGCTTTTAGTTGTACAACAAGGTCTAGTTTCGATAGTAATTGTTAAAGAGCGATATTACATAGCAATTGGATTTATAATGTCTATAATGGACGGAAGGGTTTCTTGCAGCCACGACTTTTCACTTTGATAACCGCCCATTCAGTGAAAGTTCTCATATTCATATTAATGAACTACTCGGATAAGAGTTACAGCCATTCTTTGGATCGTGTCACCTTTCGATGACAGAAATCGCGTACTGTGCCTCTTACTTTATAGTTAACTATAAAGTATATTAACATTCGCGGCCTCATACAGACTACACAATTGATAATCTATGTTCTGTTCTATGAGGCGTTGCATACGATGTACAAGAACTCTGTCGTGCAAACAACATTATCTTCCCAGGTCTAATCCAACTTCATCATCCAAAACCTAACCTGGCATATTTCATCCAACATTAAAGGCACCATTGAGTGGGTAAAGTTAGCCCACGTTTACCATACACTCAATAGAACAGGTCATCGATATCCTTAATCGCATCCTCGAAACTGACTCGGATGTTCATCTGGAACCACCACCCAAAAAAAGAACACGCTGCCATGAAACCGGTAGCAACTCCCCCCATAACAATCCACCCGTCGCTTGAGGTTCTCCGGTCTTTCGTATCGGAAGCTACATTGACGACAGCGTTATTCAGATTGAGCCACATCCCACTGTTCACGTAGCAGAAGCAGTTCCGAAAGACTCCAATGATCTGCATGAGAGTCGTCGCGATGCTAGTGAAGAGGGCTAGCAGAATCGTAACGCTGAACACTAGAACGCATATCCAGTGGATGATGCGCTGCATTATTGTCTTCCGTTTCGTCTTGCGTGTGATGATGAAGTACAACAGTGTAAGCACCATCTGGAAGCCTGCATACGTGACAAGACTGAGTGACCGGCAGCCCCAACCCTTTGGGGGAGTCTGCCATGCCACCACGGCCCCAGCTGCCGGACGTAGGGAAACAAGAATGATGGTGGGTAGTATGATCCAGCCTAGATATTCTCGCTTCTTGATTCGGACATCATTCATAAACCTTTTATCCCTACGCCGCCACGCTCGCGACTTCTCGAGCCACTCCATCTTATTAATCCCTCGGCGCCACATAAACACTGGCTGAAGTATACCGTCATAGATGGGAGGGAATATAATTCTTTTCAGTGGCTTGCGGGTCGAGAGCGGCCGCCCGATGAGCATGGTGACTGGACTAGGGTTGTTGCTTGCAAGAAGGAACCCGTTGACGATTGCAACGTGCACGATAATCATCCATTCGACACCGAAGGCCAGGGAGATGGCGGCATCCTGGTTACTCTTATCGCCGAGTAGGTCCAGGATGGTGTAGATAAAGGCGCCGAGGTAGAAAACGACAGCTGCCCCGACGATGGCACCGAAGGCAGACTGCGCCGTCATGAGCCTCTTGAGCTGCCCGGACAAGCTGGGATAATTCTGGTTTGCCTCACTGTTCGGTAGCATGTCTGGTAAGGCTGAAGGTGTCTGGGCAGGATGCGGCCCCATAGCGTTAAACCGACGTCTCCCCGTAGCCAGTAGCGCATTAGAAATCAACACAAGGTTGTTAGGCCAGGGCTTGTAGGTCTCGAGTACAAGGTTGCCAGCAAGAACGGTCACCAGGAGTTCCACCTTATCCCTCAAGCCATCTAGGCCTTCGTGGTTCTCATTGGGGTCAATTGTGCCCGCCGCATTATTTCCAGCTGCGCTATGGCCCATGGGGTCAAGAGGTATTTCCTCAGACACCCTCAGCTCACTAACAAATCTCTCCGGAATATATGTCCTCCTCTTCAACGCCTTCAATATCTTGAAGTCTAGCAGTGCTTCATGCAGGCCGGCAACCATCATCGGGCCTGCCATGCACATGATAGTCATAACCCATATAACGATGTCCGCAAAAACAAACAAGAGTGCCGGAAGCGTCAATACCAGCGACATAATAGCACGTTTCCAACCACGCATATTGGTCAAGACTAACAAGTCAAGCCATTGAGATGAAAGGAATTCGAATGTCCTAGGGATGTTCATGCTGAAGATGACAGATGGAAGGATAAACTGGACAATTGGCCCAGCCCACTGGTCTGCGTTTTCGACGCTGGAGACACCCCAGCCGCTGCATTCGCTTTTGCAGAAATTGTAAGTAACGTAAGCGTCAGGTGCGGCCGGAGAAGACTCGTTGTAGATCTGTCCGCAGATGACATTATTCGTGGGAGTGGCCCTGCCATTGATGGGGGAGACAAAGGCATTTTCTTGGCGGGCTCTATTGCAGCATGCCTTGTCACTATAACCCGAAGCAGTTGCAGTGAGAAAAGCCAAGATAAAGATTGCGAGGAGATTAGATGCTGCTCCGGGTAGCATCATGTCGGTCAACCCATAGGGCAATAATGCACGTCTTCACAGGTAGATACAATTAATAAACGAAGGATCAGATTATTCCAGTAGCAGTAAAGACCGGCTTATTGACGAGGCGGAATCGAACACCACGAAAGCTAAAGGGAGTTAAGAATAACGAGAGTACAGTAAGTTCCTCGTCGGATAGGGTAAGAAAATTGAAATGGGCGAGATCCCCATATTTGTACTCTGGTGGATATATTAAGAAACTTGGATACCAGGCACACGAGATTGGCCTTTTCTATTTCACTGTACGTACCACATTTAGGTATTATAGCCGCCAATGTGCAGCGTCGTAGGTTGTAGGGGCAAGGAAAGATGTCCGATTTGATAGGCAGTGAATACACTGCCATCCTGCATGAATCATGTTGCTTTACGTATGTCCTGCCGGCGCGTAGCAGCTGAATTCAAAGTGAGGCTTCAGGGGCCGGCCCCTGGTGTGTCTGGGGATCAAGGACACGCCACCGTGAAATGCTGTGCCTATTTCTGGCCGTGTATCAGCGATCTGGGTTCAAGAAGTGGATATGGTGACAGAACCTCGTTTTATCTGTTTGTATTTCTGTCCCAACTACACTAAAACACTATATAGTGATAACCAGTTAGACTAGCAGCCCAGCCCAGAATTGATGTTTGTGGAAACAATGCACGCGGTTGTTAGCTTGGAAAGCCGAGTTCTCCCAAGCAAAATGTAGATCCAATGTGTAAAGCTGGCTAAGCCGCCATGAGTTACCGTGTGCAGTACCTTAAACTCCCATAAATTCGCCAAATCAGTTTTCTAAAAGGACAATGATACTGGCCAGGCAAAACAACCAATGACGAATGACAGGTGGGTGGCCGGCATGAGTTTCAACCACATCCATTGGTGTTTCAATCCTTATCAGCCGCCGAAAATCAAGTACGGGCGCAGCAATACGAAATTGCATTTGCACTTTCAAATCACAAACCGGCTATCCGGTCAGCCCAGGCACTCTTCAGCTTCTTTCAAAATTCAATTAATGTTCTGGAAGGATTGAGTTCCTCCAGTGGTCTACTTTATAGAAAGACCTTAGATACCCATTGAGAGACTCTTGTTGATGTCTTTACAATCCACTCAATGCCTCTTTGTTAGCGCTTGAAAAAAATCCAATAGGCCAATTACTTGTTTAGGCGCCGTCCACGAGTCAAGTGGCTGTCTCAGAGGAGGTCATTGGCGTTCAGCCATTACAGGGGTCACAGCCTGATATGAGCACTGCCGTCTTGCCTCGAAATCAGCATAGCGGTGTATGCAAACTAAAAAGGTACCGATATTGATCTTTTGAGAGTCGAAGTAGTAAAGGAACGTACGATTCGTAATCTTGACGCCTCAGGCTATAGTTTGTACTGACGATATCGATTAAACTGGTCAATGGCAAAAGCCATAGCCTCCGCCATGTTGCATTACTCGTGCCGTGTCAGAAACCGACGAATGAGATCACACATACAGCCCTGTGTATCCAGACGTGCATGAGCTGGAATATTAGACATAACCTACACCCCTTGTAGATGGCGAAATCTCAGTGCGTCTAGTAGGCTTGTCGCGGTAAGGGAGTGACCTCTGTTGAAATACGAAGAGGGGAGATTTGGATAAGTTGATAGTGAAGAATAGATGCGGATATAAAACATCCCTTTCCTTGCAATCATATTTAGTTGCTACTGACAATAAACTTAACAGTAGCAAAATCACCAGTCCCGCCCTGCCTCTTAACAGTATACTCAGCCGAGTCAACACTGCAAGAATAAGAATTAGACCTGACATACGGGTTATCATAATCCAGCCTCACGATAGGCCCGTTATCACCAATCCTCCATTTCATCCAGCCCTCACATCCTGTCTGAAACCCGTCAGACTTCAAACTCCACTTTCCAGTATCGCCAGGCCCGATTGTATCCAGTGCGTGGTCATCTCGGGTGCCGTGATCGACCCCAGAGTCAGCCCAAGTCAGTGTCTGCTGGGTGTTGTTGACGAGAGAAGCGGCAATCGTGCGGGGAGACGGGGCGGCATCACTTATGACTGAACTGCCAACAGCCTTAACTACACTACTGAAGCCATCACCGATGTCGTCAAAGATAGTCATTGTTTGAAGTTGTTCTTTTTGAAGGTGAGAGAGTTACATGCGGAAAAGTGGAAGGACTTGCTTACGTGAGGGTATTTTAGGAGAAATTGATAGTGAAGCAGAGCTGATTTGCGATCTCAATATCAGAAGGATGGCCGGTTTATATACACAAAATCAGCAACCATGTGTTATCCTGAACCACACGCCAAGCAGCATGCAGCCGAGCGGTGTATACTCTCACAAGTTCAGCTGCAGCCATGAAAGCCTCGAACATTCAATAGTGATGGCGCTATTGACAGCGTCGGGAGCTGTTGTTTATTTACTGGTGTGACAACATAGCTGCCGTTTCAGCTGGGTACAGCAAGCCACAGATTTCAGATTAGTAGAATAATAAATCCAATAAAAAGAATTTATTTAATGAATTTAACAAGCTATAGCTATAATTTCATTGAGTAATTATGTAGCGAATAAAGTAATAGTCATTAGCAGAGAACTGTTAAAGTTAATATATATATAATTAAAATAAAAGGATTCGGGACAAGTATAAAGGTTTTAGATCTCAATATATAGTGGTTTAAGAGACACATCTTTTAGCCCGTGCCAACAG
>JAAOAY010000371.1:0-53472 GCA_013396255.1 Fusarium sp. NRRL 25303 | reverse complement strand
AAATAAAATATATAATAATTACTTATAAGCAATAATAATACTGGAGTAGTATTTGATATCTTGTAAACTGCTAGTCTGTCTATAACTTTCTATCTCTTGCAATAACAGGAAGAGGGACATGGAGAAATCCAGTCTTGTTAATATACCAAGTAAGATCCTCTAGGTTCTGACCCAGATTAGGATCAGTCTCACCAAGAGTGGAACCATTACCAAACCACCCAAAGTCATCATGATCCACGTATTCAATATCGTAGTCATCCCAACGGACTTCAGACAACGCACGGATGGCGTGTATACTACTTCCAGGCCAAAGCGCCGTGATCCGTTCCTTGTCACCAGGCGTACGAGGCAGGGTCTTATACCAGCTTTCGCACTTTTCAGTGTATACAGTCCTTTCGAAATACTGATAGCAGAAGTTGGTAAAGTTATCAACCTGCTTGCGCTTAGGCTCAATTGTCCGCACCTGGCCATATGCTAGACGCTGCAGGATCTTAGCTATGTAATGATGAACGTGCTCGATCATGATGAGCAAGTTGCCAGTGCCCGGGAATGTATTGGGTCCTAGGGATTGGAAGAAATTGGGAAAGTTATCTGTGGCGAGGCCAAGGTAAGACTTTGGGTGAATCCCATGCTTTTTTCGTAGGTTCACGCCGCCCCGACCGTAGATGGGGAATCCCGATTCTGGCCCCGTCTGAAACCCAGTGGCGCAAACGATTGCGTCAACGGGCCGCCTAGTTCCATCCTGGGTGACAATGCCGCTAGGGTCAATGTGCGAGATGGGAGATGTGATGGTCGACACGTGGGGCTGGGTGAGGGCTTCCAAATATCCCGGGCCAGGGGTCAATCTCTTGCAGAGAGGAGGGAAGTCAGGTAGCAGGGTGTCGAAGAGTTCGGGCTTGTTCTTCAGCTTCTCCCTCATGTAATCAGTATAGCCAGCGCGAGCTTGGTTGTGACGAGCGCTGCCTAGATATGAGATCTGGTGTCCGCTCTGGAGACGGAATTCGAGCTGTTTCCTGTAGGCGATGTAGGCTTCAGGATCAATTCTCCATTTTTTCTTCTGTTCCGGGCCATAGGCCAAATTGTTTGACGTCTGCGACTGACCCTCTTCCTCAAGCTCCTTCTTGAGAATATCTTCGCTGCCTTGGGTTGCGATCCAAGTCTTGCCACGCACGTAGTGGTCTATAGCCTTGACTTTGCCGACCAGCGCAGGTACAACTTGAATGCCGCTGCTGCCAGCTCCGATTACAGCGACCCTCTTGCCCTGTTGAACACTGATTAGTAAATAGCGGTGGTGTTGGCATGCTCCGTAACTTACATCAGGAATGAAGTTGTCCTGCCAGTTAGCTGTATGAAGGATGGTACCCTCAAAGTCATGCAGACCTGGGATAGCAGGCCACTTCCATTCGTTCAATAGTCCGGTGCCAGTGACGAAGACGTCACACTCATCCTCGATGATAACAGGTGGATCAACGTCACTCCTCTCAAGGCGGACTTTCCATTTTGCTCGGGATTCGTCCCAGGCCGCCTCAAGACACTTGTGATTCAGACGTACATTGTCCGTGACGTTGTACTTGTGCGCTACCTTCTTCCAATAATCGAGGATCTCTGGGGCGGCGGCATAAAAATGACTCCAGTCCGTGGATGATTCAAAGCTCAGTTGGTAGGCATGAGACGGGATGTCACAAGCGCAGCCAGGATACCTGCAAACGTAGAATCAGCATACTATGCTTGGAAAAGGGTGCTATGGAATATATACTTGTTCTCGAACCAAGTACCGCCAATTTCTGGGTTCTTGTCATAGATGACTAGGTCTAATGAGGGAATGGCCTTGCGGAAGATAATAGAGGCCACAATGCCAGACACCCCTGCACCGATGTAGACCACTTTTAGCGGTTTAGCAGAGTCAATCGGGCGGTCTGCGCCGAGTTTTGACGGTCCTTGGTGATTGGACAGCGGTGACATGTTAGCCAGATACTGCGATGGTAGTTGGTTCAGGGAGGTGCTCAGCTGTCTTGTTGAGTATGAGTTATGACTTGACTGAGCAGCAGATGTCGGAGGGCTTCTAATACCTCACAAAAATGGGTTGTGTATTGCCATGTCGGAAATTTATCCGATTACGGTCTCAGTGGTGCTGATTACTTTGCAGATAGACTTGATGATCACGAGATTACTTTATGTCGGTTCATGCATCCGTGGTTCTAGATGGTCGGGAGGGTGTTTCTCGCCCTGGCTGAACATTCCCAATACGGGCCGAGCTTCCAAGATATTTTCATTGAGTAGCGAAAGCCTTCTAGACGGTTGAAATGAGCCAGGGGCAAATCAACCAGCATATAGCCAACCTGCGATACCTACAAGTCTACTGCCGGCAGGTACCATGGAGGTACAATCGAGCTAGCATAATAAAATAACACTTGTTTTTGAGTCGCGTTAGGTTAGGCCAATTACGATGTTTGTGCAAATGGGTTTGAGTATATCAACTGACTCAGCACAGGCTTGTCAGGCGTTTTGGTACAATGCCTAAGGTGTGAGCTACATGTGTTATTTGCAAACAAGACTTGTGGCTGAGAGCTTAAATCAGCAGTGAGAACTTAGTGAGTTTGGCCCAGATGAAAGAATGAAAACGGGGTGCCCCGTCTTATCTCGGTGGTGTCCATAGCGTCACTCCAACCCCGGATAGCCCAGCCTATTTACAAGCTTTGGTTAGCGTGTCGAGTTGCCCCACACGAGATATCGGAAATGTACCCCTTCCGATTGGCCAGCTGTTTACATCCATGTCTATAGAGGGTTCCACTGGCATGGATCGCTAGAGAGAGCACGAGCGGGGGAAGAGGGGGATACCGCGATATCTGGAGAGAAGTGGCCATAGCATCATGACTCTTCCCTTGTCGCCTTTTTCTCATCATTTCGCGGAATCTCATCATTTTTCCCGTCCCGAACACGTTCTTTTACCGCCTGTTCTCTAATGCAGCGACAGCAAAACATCTCTGGTCGTCAAAAGAGGGTGTCTAACGCGTGCCAACGATGCCGCCAACATAAGATCAAGTGTTGCGGGTCACAACCTTGCAAAGCTTGCGTCAATAGGGGCTCTAGGTGCAGTTTCGTATCCGAAGAACGCAACATTCTTGTATCCGAAAGCTTGACACCTCTAGCCCATCACCCAGCCCGTTGTCTCATGTCAAGCTTACCATAGTCTGCAGATCTCTTACCAACCTCCGCAAAAGGCTCGATAACTTCGAGAGAAAACAGAACAAATCTGGTTCTCCACCCAAAGACTCCCCTCAGCCAATCGCTTCCGTGTCTACATCCGAACACCCCAATGACGAGATCAATTGTTTGCCACTCCCCCATTCAGCAGATAGCAGTTCACCAGGTTCTGCTCAAGCACCTTGTCGCGGACAAGAAGACGCCGGTCAACATCAAGGCCATGAACAGGCGCCGCCTCAGCCTTCCGTGACGACGCCTCAGCATACTGAAGCTGCCGGCTCCGATGATGCCGACGTTTCTAACCTGCTCGTGCCTGAGCAGCCGAGCTACATGTCCGACTACTCGGGGAGGTTGAGGTACTTGGGACACTCGTCGACATGGTCCTTCAGCTACCAGGTCCTTCAGATGGCCTCACAAAGTGCCGGTCTCTCCGGTTCCCCGGCGGCATCGATGCAGATGCACGTAGATGGGCAAGCCTATGGCATCCCGGAACGCCAGATAGATCTCAGTGCTATCCAGATCACCAGCCTTCCCTCCCTAGAGCTCGCTCTCTATTACCTCCAGACTGTCAAGTTCCGGACCTATCCTCTGTTCCACCTTTTCCAAGAGACAGACTTTGTGCATGTACTCCATCTTTTTTACCAGGACCCCCTGGGGGTTGCCAGGACGCACAACCTGTGGTATATACATTACCTCATCATCATGGCCTTTGGGAAGTCATTTGCAGGGCAGCAAGCAAGCATTGGACCGGCAGGCGCGGACCTCTTCTCACGTGCCATGAACCAGATGCCGGACGTCACGTATCTTTCTCGTGATCCTGTCAAGGCTACCGAGATATCTTGTTGCATAGCCCTCTACCTTCACTGTGTCGACCATCGCGTTGCTGCGCACTCGTATGTAAGTGATGATGATTCCAAGTTGACTGGATACTCCCTCTGAAACCTGAGCAGATTGGCCAAGCCGTGAGAATGGCCCAGTCGCATGGGCTTCACACAGACATGCAGCCTGCATCGGTCGGTGATCAACTCGCCCAAAACGGTCGCCTCCTTTGGTGGACCGTCTACATCCTTGACCAGAGGCTGTCATCCTTAATGGGCACAACAAACGGTATCAATGATGACGATATTAGCGCCCCAGCACCGCAGATATCTGAGAATGACATCCATACATCAGCCCTTGCGATCCACGTCAAGATTTCACAGCTTCTGGGTTCCATTACCATCAGTAGGTCCAACAAAGAGAATGCCACGTAGAACCGTGAGACTAATCCAGGCTAGGTGTATATGGGCCGAAAGCAAAGCTCAAAGACAGTTTTTTAGCGACAATACGTAAAGCCCTTAAACGCATAGCTGAGCTAAGTGAAGATCTGTCTGCATTTTCTGGCCGACTAATCGGTGAAATCTCGCGCGTGGCGGCCCACCTCAATCTGCAGTACAATCAGGTCGGAGTCACCGAAAGCCCTGGCAGAAATCACTTGCTTATCTATTGTAGTGCGTTATCCTGACGATAAGACCGCTTGTGTTTCACCTGTACAAGCAAAAGCTGCAAGGCTCGGGTACAGCTGGCGGTTTCACCCTCCCTTCTTCAATCAAAGACCTCATCCAAGTCGTGACCAATTCCGCTGTTCAAATAGCAAACGTACTGTCGCAACTAAAGCGACACGGTCTCTTGGGTAGGACATTCGCCAATCCCGTCACCTCGTACTGGCTAATTCCCGTTCCCTTTCAGACATCCTCCTCCCTTTTGACCTCGAAGCAGCCTACTCAGCCGCCTTCGTATTGGTAATGGCCTCCGAGGTAGAAGCTAAGCATGCCATGCATGAAGTGTCTCTTGCAACTTTACTTGACGTTTTTGATGCAATGATTATGGCAGGGAACCTTCAAGCCAGTTCAAGAAAAGCCGAGGTGGAAGAGTTGGCCTACTCTTTGCGAAGGCAGTTCCATACCGAGGTCAATGTCAATGACGAGACTGTCACCGATGCTATGGCTCCCAATCAGTCTGGCGAAGTTACCTTTGCCACTCAGTTTGGCTTGCCTAGTCCTGGCGGGACGTCCTTTGAGGGATGGAGTCCTGGCAACTTCTATCCAGATTCTCAAATCGAAGGTTTGGCTGATTCGCTTACCATGGACGGTCTTCTTAACTTATGGGTACAATGAGATAGAGACATTATTCTTCAATCCTTTTAAGTGACCCGCTACTGGATGCGCGGTACCATCAGCTTATGACTAGATGTCACTGTGCGGATCATTGCTTGTTAGAAACTCAACGCTTGATATTGAGGGCATTGGTTGAATTCCCGACCTTGCCATTTCCCAACAGAGTAGGACCACATGTAATTCATAACTGGTAATATTGCTCTACATAACCATCAAAATCCAGTCAATTAGAGTTTAGAGACTGAAGCTAACGGAACGTGTGTAGCGATGCCATCCTTGAAAGCCACCTTGCGGCCGAGCGCAGTCTCTCCGTTGCCTGCCCATGCTTTGACTAGCCCTTGTTCGCCGTCACCAAAAACAGGATCAAGCGACGGTTTAGGGACAACCCATGACTTTTCAAAGACGCCCCCTCTCTGGACAAAATCCCAATCGCCCCCGTTGTAGGCGCCCATCATGGTATAACCATCAAGATCGATTTCAGAAAGACTTTTCCTGGGGTCGCTGGCCTCGATGCCATGAGCACTTCCGGCAGATAGAAGTTTGAAACAGGCCTCGGGTTTAGTATTGTATGTCTTATGTGCAATACCAGCAGGTATAACAAAGACATCGCCAACCTCTGCTTCTAGTGTAATACCACCACTTTCCCAAGCCAAACCATACGTATTCTGATACAGATCATCCGATAGGTCGGCAACACCGAATCGAATAGAAGCAGTTCCCGATAGAACAGCCATACACTCATGGGCCTCAGAGTGAAAATGGGAAAGCTGTGTATCACTATATCGGAATATCCAAGCCACGTTCCATTTGTTCTTGGTGAACAGATCCCAGACCTCAGCAGGGTCACAACATGTTTTGCCAGGCTTTGCGGCCAAAACTCTTTTATAGTGAAGCAGGGGGCGAGGAGAATTGGGAATATGGTCTGTTGGATAGAGATGATATTGTCTGACTGCAGGCGGCATGCTGGGTGATTTTTAGTATAGTATGTGGTGCGTTAGCTTTTGCATCCGCAGATATGTGTTATGAGAAAGGTTGATTGTGCTAACATTGGATATATGACATATTCCACAGATGAGAAGAGAGCCATAAGTGAAGTAATTATAACCGGTTTTATGAGATGATCCCGATTGTACATAAGCGGCATGACACGGCTTACTCGGACGTGACTTCCGCATAACGCTGATAAGTCTTCCTAGCTTGTATGCAAGCAGATCTCTATATTTTCCGCAAGAAAATAGCTTATGGCTGCGTAAAACACTTTCAAATGTCTCTTGACACAGTTACAAGTAGCGGGGCTCGGAAAAACAAAAAGTACATTCTCAACAGTTTGAGCGTCGTGATCTTCTGTATCAGGTCATATCAAGCATATTCCGAGTGATTAATTAGCACTGAGCGAATTTTGTACGTGCATCACAAAGTTGGCTGAGGACGCCTCGCGCAACTTGTCTCCGGGGCGCGCTTATCGCCGGACCATGACCACGAGAAATGTGGCCAATCCCCAAGCCCGGTTTATTATGCGATAGATGAATTATTTGGAACATCTGCCTCGGTATCCTGATGAAAAGTTGCCCTATATCAAGTACCATGGAGAGCGATTCCGTGATATGGTGTCGACTTGTAGCCAATCGTCATTGATGTTAGAGCTCTTGGTCTAACTAGAGGCTCACAAGTGAAGCACGGATCCGATCGGAACGCTGATCCGAGTTTTTAGAATTAGACATCTCAACCAACTTGCACATCAGCTCAAGTTGCAGATAATCTTATCCGGTTAGGTTAAGTTTAGTATAGTCATCCTGAACCCCCACCACATGATCATCTCCCAAGCCGCCAAACCCGTGCCACATACCCCAGACTCTCCACTGCATATCATGTCTCAATCTTAATTCGAGTCTACGTCCTAGCACCGTCCCGGCCTTCTCATAACCAGTCAGTACACCGGCACATAACGCTAAGACTCAACATGATATCACAATCCTTGTCTAGGGCACTAGGCCAAAGATAAGACACCAGAAGCGGTTATCATCGCTCTTTGAAGACTACTTAAGGGAAGTACGCACTCGTGACCGACGATCACACGGCCCTCTCTCTCCCATTACCTTCTCTTTTCATTTGCTTCTCTATCGTGATATAGAGATATTGACGTCAACTACATCATCGCCATGTCATCCACCAAGGAGAAACAATCACCTAGTCTGCCTCAAGCTGGCGATTCTACCAGTATAAGGTATCAGGCTGAAGATGATAACATCCCCACTGGTACCCTTCATCGGCGCCTAAACAATCGTCAAATCCAGCTCATTGCTGCCGGCGGGTCCATCGGAACGGCCCTCTTCATCAGTATTGGCGGTGGCCTCGCAAAGGGGGGAGCTGGTAACCTTTTTATTTGTTATATATTCTATTCTCTCATTCTAGCCCTCGTTAATAACTCCATTGCGGAAATGAGTACCTATATGCCTGTTGCAGGCGGCTTCATTCGCCTCGCTGGCAACTGGGTTGATGACGCCCTGGGCTTTATGGCAGGATGGAATTTCTTCCTTTATGAGGCTCTTCTTATCCCTTTCGAAATCACAGCTTTGACCTCTGTGATTGCTTTTTGGGACCCCAACACTCTTAACCCAGGGCCTACAGCTGGTGTTTGCGCTGCAGTTATTACCGCATACGCGTAAGCCAATCCGGCGGTGGCTAGGCAGATTCAGCTGACTTTTGTCTTTAGATTGATCAACATTCTGGCAGTCGGATTCTATGGCGAGTTCGAATTTTGGCTCTCTGGTGGTAAGATCCTCTTGATCTTTATCCTGTTTGCATTCACCTTCGTTACTATGTGCGGCGGCAATCCTGCCCATAATGCCTACGGGTTCCGGCACTTTGCAAGTGGAACCTTCTCTACGTACCTGAGTACCGGACCAAAAGGACACTTTGAAGGCTTCCTGGCTGCTTTGTTTAGCGCTGGGTTTACGATTGTTGGCCCCGAGTATATCTCAATGGTGTCCGCTGAAGCCCAGCGTCCAAGCATCTATATCAAGAATGCATTCAAAACTGTTTATTATCGGTTTTGCATCTTTTTCGTCTTTGGCGCCCTGGCTGTGGGTATTTCATGTGCGCATGATGACCCTAAGTTGACCGAAATCTACTTCGGAAGCGGAAGCACCGGAAATGCAGCCTCCTCTCCGTATGTTATTGCGATGCAGAACCTAGGTATCAGTGGCCTGCCCCATGTCATTAACTTCCTAATCCTTACCTCGATCTTTTCTGCGGGCAATACCTATACATATGCAGCTACACGTGCCCTCTATTCTCTAGCCCTTGCAGGGCGAGCCCCTCGATTTCTTACCTATTGTAATAGAAGAGGAATCCCTGTATGGTGTTTTTGTATCACTATGCTTTTCCCGTTTCTCAGCTTCCTTCAATGTGCGAACGGATCTGCCGAGGTTTTGAATTGGCTTGTCAGCATAGTCACTGGTGGAGCTCTTATTAATTTCCTTGTTATTTCTATCACTTTCATTAACTACTACGAGGCGTGCGAGGCTCAAGGAGTTGACCGTAAAACGCGCCCCTACTACGGATACTTTCAGCCCTATAGCGCGTATATCGCCTTGGCTGTACAGACCCTCATCGTCCTGACATATGGGTACTATGCCTTCAGACCTACTTGGAGCACCGAAGCATTCTTCCAAAATTACTCTATGCAGATTTTGGCGGTTATTTTGTTTGTTGGATGGAAGCTTGTCAAGAATACACGCTATGTTAGGCCTATTGAGGTTGATTTGGTTTGGGAACGGCTTGAAATTGACGCCTACGAGAACAGTCTTACAGAGGCACCTACTGGCTTTTGGGAGGAAATGGGCCATCTGATCGGTATCAGAAGAGGGAAGAAGACAGCACAAGCCTAGACGTTCATAGTAGTCGATCGTGTATTTCTGGAGAGGTCAACAGATTTGATACAAGCCCCTCTTCGATCTAGTTGATAGAAACCCAGTCACTGAACCCTGCGTCACATAATACAGTGTCAAAGTGTGCAATGCTGCAATGTTTTTTGAAAGGTCGCCGAAGATATTTCTAACCACAACATAGAATACGGCCTTTGAATACGTTCCAGGGATGATAGTTTATTAGTCATTTGAATACTCCCTAGAGGCACCTGTACAGGACCTCATTCGAGACGCGTAAAGTGCTGGTAGACCTGGTGGACAATTCCCCTCACAAGCAACTATATACTGTGTGTTTATATTTCTAAACCGTTTACCAGACTGTTTCTATTGTCAGGGAAAGCACAGTCCTCACCTATCGATCGCACCGTGTAAACCACATGTAAGTCAGCAAGCATCTTACGACATCGAAAATGAAACCGGACTACAGTTATCGGTATCACAAAGGGTACCCCTAGTTGGCTTTTGGATCTGCAATCTTACTCCTAACAAATAAGCTGCTAGTGATGCACATTCGTCCAGAAAATCAATATTCGTTTTCTTTCTCCTCCAGAGCTTGGTACTGATGCCAGCATGGCCAGCACCGGGTCCAAGATTAATTAGAAATGTCTGTCAACCGCACAAACAGTCCTGGGATCGTATGGCCGCTGAGCCGATATTGAGAGAGCAATCTAAATTCGGGAGGACGGTGCCTAATGCATGCGGGGAAGCCTTGGTTCAGGCGGAGCCTAGATCCGACTTTGATGGTAAAGGTTCCGAGTTCTCGGACCGGCTCTCAGTGCCGTATTGACTTCTTATCCCCACTTATATCTCCAGGCCGGCCCGAGGTCAGAAGTAGAAACGATGTACCATCCGTCTTATTTAGGCCAGGTTGATGCGAAATCTCTCAAAGAGTCACGGCCAATCCGTAATCGATGCAGCTATTAAACTTTATCATCACAGCAAAGAGATCAGTCAACACAGACAATGTCCACTTTTCCTTACCCTGAGCCAGCCAACGCTGGAGGTGTGAGTTCCCCCTATTAGCCCATTCTATTATGAAATCATCGCTGACGGAGCTCTCATTCAGTTCTCGTATGCCCCAGGCTCTGATGAGCGCAGGCTCCTGAAGGAAGCCCTTGTCGAAGCGGAAAAAACCATATTCGAAATTCCAAGTATCGTCAACGGCGAGAGAATCTTTTCGGGCCGTAAAAAGTGTCAAGTCAACCCTTGGAACCGAAGTTCTCCTTTGGCAGAGTACCACGAAGCCGACCAAGCAACCGTTGAAAAGGCTATTGCTGGAGCTCTTGCGGCCAGGTCTAAATGGGCCAACCTACCCTTCAGCCAGCGAGCCGCTATCTACAAGCGTGCGGCCCAACTTGTCGAGGGCAAATACCGATGGAGGCTCATGGCTGCTACTATGATAGGGCAAGGCAAGACATGCGGACAGGCTGAGGGTGACTGTATCGCTGAGGTTATCGACACCCTCAATTTTCATGTTTATTTCTGTCATCAGCTCTACCAACAGCAGCCTCCCAAACAAACCGACTCAGCATACAGCAGCCTTGACTACCGGCCTCTAGAAGGTTTCATACTTGCTATCTCGCCATTTAACTTCACCGCCTTGGGTGCGCACATCGCTTTCACGCCGGCCATCTTAGGCAATGTGATACTCTGGAAGCCGTCTCCTATGGCCGTCTTATCCAACTACATTCTCTACCAGGTTTTCGAGGAGGCTGGGCTTCCCAGCGGCGTTGTCCAGTTTTTACCAGTGGCAGATCCTAAGATCGTGGTGGAGCCCGCGCTCGCCAGCCGAGACTTCTCTGGACTTCACTACACCGGCTCCTCGGCCGTCTTGAGAAGCTTGACGACCCAAATCGGCACCAATACCGCTACTTACAAGACGTTCCCTCGCATCGTAGGAGAGAGCGGTGGCAAGAACTTTCACCTCGTCCACAATTCCTTCGATGATGTTGACTGGCTAGCATCGGCCGCTGTCAGGTCGGCTTATGAGTTCCAAGGCCAAAAGTGCAGTGCTTTGTCACGCTTTTTCGTCCCCAAATCCCCTTGGGTTAAGGGCGAGCTGAAGAAGTCTTTGCTGAGAGAAGCTGCCAAATTCACACACGGCGATGATGTTAAACAAATCCATCATCCCTTAGGTCCCATCGTTTCTGAGACAGCATTCAATCGTTTTGGTGAATTTATTCAGCAAGCCAAAAAGGATGGTCATGAGCTCATTTACGGCGGTAAGCAGGATGGCAGTAAGGGGTTCTTCCTTCAGCCTGCTATCTTCGTCGTCAACCCGTCCGACCAACGTGGTGAGAGCGACCTCATGACCAAAGAGTTGTTCGGTCCTTTGTTTGCTATCCAGACCTACGATGATACCTCACCGACTGGCTTTGAGGATGTTTGCGAACTCATTGACAGGACCACTGAGTATGGGCTGGCAGGCGCTGTGTTTTCTCGTGATCGGCATGCTGTTCAAGTCGCCTCCAACAGATTAAGGGATTCGGTCGGCATGTTCGTCATCAATGACAAGTGTACTGGGGCCGTTATCGGTGCCAACCCCTTTGGAGGTGCTCGATCTTCTGGCACAAACGAGTAAGTGTTATCACTGAATCTCACTTGCTTGCTACCCGGAACAGGGACTAACATTTGTTGTAGTAAAGCGAATTCGGTTAACGTCCTACTCCGGTTCTCGAGCATTCGATGTATCAAGGACTCTTTCGTATCTGGCAGCACCACATTGAGTGCCTGCCACACACCCGAGTAGTAGAAAGCGATAAGCGCTGTACAACTCCAAAATCAGTGGACTTCGTGATCAAAGAGTCAAAACCAGCGCATCACGATTCAACAGATTTGGCACTGGACCTGTACTTATTTAGCACGGTGCAACTTGAGAGGCATAACATCTATATATCGTGAACTAATATTACATACAATTAGACCGTATTGGGTGAATATTTTACGGTCTTAATTGCATTTAGTTAGAGCTTACCCTCATGTCTTCTAACGTAAACGTAGCCCTTATTTTTAAAGATCGTTACCTCTCATCTAAAAGGAATTATACGTCCCTTTTGATTTCAGAAAATACTACAGGTGCGCTTTTAATCACCGGATATCGGAACAAGTTGTAGCATTGCAAAAGAGCATAAGTGGCTCGTAGCTCTAACTACCTCTATCTTGACAATGTTAGCTCCCACCAGCTTCTTCGCACAGCGCAGAAAGCTTGTATCAAGGATGTTCATGCTGGAGTTGAGAGGGATCTTAGCCCAGGCTAGCGAAGCATTGCCATCCCTCGACGGAGAAAAGTCGGTATCCGGAGTCCTCGAGGATCTTTATCGTCGGCGGCTCTAATTCCCACTCACTATAACGCCATATTCAACGGATAGTGGTTCCGCAGTCTCGGGCCGGCAGACAGTTCTCGGGCCGGACTTTGTCAGTATTATGCAAGTGGCGGAAAATAACAGAGAGCAAACTCAGAAATATCTTGATAAAGACCAGGTTATTCAACTGGTTCCTGTCTCGAATACTCAGTTTAGCCATTGCCTTTACATCTCGAATATCAACCATCAGACCACAATCAGCATCATGGCCCACCCAAAATCGATAACAGTTGCCCTACTCGGCTGCGGCAAGTCTCCCCATGTCACAGCCTATGTATAACTTACTGACGCAATCCTCAAGGAAACCTTGGCGGTGCTCTTGCTGCAGGTCTCCTTGCGCCGATCAAGAACATAAGCGCCTACTCCATAAAGCGCATGATCACCACCGTCGGTACAGAAGATTCGAAAGTGCGAGTTGAAAAGGAGTTGTCAGAGCACTCATCTAAGCTTGAAGTGCTCCTCGCAAAGGATAATGTCCGCGCTGTCGAGAAAGCAGATGTAGTAATCCTGGCCTTCAAGCCTGTGAAGAGACAGGAGGTCTTTACCGCTCCCGGCATCAAAGAGGCCTTGCGGGGAAAGTTGATCATCAGTATTATGGCGGGCGTTTCAATCAAGGAGATTAACCGGTTAGCACACCAGCAGCAAGACCCGACCCCAGTTCAGGCTGTTCGTGCCATGCCCAACATGGCCGCTAAGACTCGCCAGGCTGTGACTCTGTATACGGTCAACGAGGCATCAATTTCTGACGAAAATATACATCTTACGGCTTGGGCTTTTAGCCAGGTAGGAGAGGCCCATCAAATTGCGGAGAGCAACTTCGACATATCTGCTGTGTTAGTGGGTTGTGCAGGTTCACTGCTCTTGCTTGCTGTCGACGGCCTGCTCGACGCCGCTGTTGCCGAAGGCGTGAAGCGACCCGAGGCTACCAAGATGGTCGTTAGCAGTGCGATTGGCATGTTAGGTTTGGTCCCGGCTGGGAATCACCCAAGCGTGCTGCGGGAAAATATTGCTTCCCCGGGAGGATGTTCGATCAGGGCATTACTGGAGTTAGAGAAGCTTGGAGTTAGATCAGCATATACCACCGCAATTTTGGCTGCAGCCGAGAAGTCAAAGGGTCTGTCAAAATGATCAATGAGCCACAATATAATCTACAGGCTCTCTCTTCTGAACAATCCAATACCATAACTATGTTGTGCCATCCTCTGTTCTGTACAAGCCTTTCTATCTGCCATACACTAAGCCTCCTGCATAGCCTTTTCCTCTTACAGGACCAAAGTGGCAATGAAGGAAGACTAAATACTGAAACCAAGAGACATGTCGAAAAGTGGTCAAAAGTCCATCTCCTATATATCTAGGGAAGGGCGTATATTAAACTTAACGATGAAGGTACTAATAGGTAATCCAACGGTGCCTGGATCTTCTTCAACCGCGTCTTGCAATCCATTGAATAAGCCTACCATATATGACTTAGCAACTGATCGCATCACGGTCAGAACCCCTAACCAGAATCCTGGTTCTTGTATACAGTTGCTAGTCGGCGAAGATCCCAAACGAGAAGCGAAAGAAATAAGTATAGCAGCGATTTTTTACGAATTTAGAACCTTACAAGCGCAATAGTCTACTAATCGATCGTAAGTCAGAGAGGCACTCGGTAATCGCTAATCTACGCTCCGCCAGCAATGTAGATGGTTCTGGTGTGGGGGTTTTCACTAAGTTGCCAACTCGGTGTCTGAGGACCGACGATGTTCCAGTGCAGGGGGCCAAGGCTCCAAGGCGACACCACATCTGAAGAAACTAATATAGCACCTAGGAACCTAGACTCAGCAGAATGGTTTTTATGTATTTAAAAAGAATATGTATTACATATGTTACTTACTTACTTTCCTCCGGCATAGCTAGAGATAAATGAATTCAACGGCGGTAATTCCGTAGTGGATACGACACTAAGCTCGGATTGGCGCTGGACCATGCGCTATAGCACGCTCGATTTAGCTTTCGGGCTCTAGACTCGTCCCTGCAAGGTACAGCCAAAACGGCCCGCTATTAGGATCAATAGTTGTCAATAGTGGCAGCTCGCTAACCCGAATTTTGACCATGAGCCCTGAAAACAGTAAATCTCGACCGTGATGCTATCAATAGCCTGTCAAAGCTGAGTCGAGTAAAGACTTGGCAGAGCAAGGGGTCCATACATAATAAATCAGCATCGCCCGATTTCTTTTGTAGAGATTACCTCTCATTCACTCGTTTTTTGGCCAATTTTGTGGTCGCTTTTACTGAGCTTGCTTCAACATGCAGTCTGTTCTTGCCCTCGTAGTCTTGGCCCTGGCTAATCTGGCCGTTGCTGGTCCTTGTAAGCCCAGTGGTCCAACATCGGTTTCCAGTCTTGCACATACATCTTCCGTCCCGACCGATATTTCCGAAACATCCGAAGTCCCCAGTTTAACCGTTCCTCAATCAACAACTACAACTCAAGAGGTCGATATCATCATCACCAACGCTATTGAGGGAGGAAGTCTCGCCGTCCGCAATGTAAACAACCCTCCCAGCGAACTCACAAACTTCGGCGCGACCGGAAATGCAGAATTTCATGAAGGAGGTTGCTATAAGGCTGACGGTAGTCGCGATGATGGTTGCGCTGCATTGACTGCCTCGGGGAACCCAGCTGGAAAGCGAGATACTGGATCGTTTGCTAGCATCTGGCAGACCCTCAACTCGCTGAGCACTGGGTCTCAGAACAAGTATACTGTTCAGTTCTACTACCTCATTGCTTCTTTTGGTAGCCAGGATTGCACCGTCGCTGCATCTCTGGGCAGCAGGCAGTTTTATTCGCAGTCTCTGTCATCTGTCGGAACCAGCGTGTCTTGGACGCATGTTCTTGAGCAGGTTGATGCTGAGTCTGCTTCCGCTACCTTTGCCATATCCATGACTTGCGCTGGTAACGGAATTTCTGTCATCCTGGTCGACTCAATCTTCGTCTCGAACCAAGTCACCCCCGCGAACATTGGGGACTTTGTCCTCGACTTTGGCGCGCCCACTACAAACCCAGTCACGACATCCGAAACATTCACCGAGAGGACCATGCCCGAGACAAGCACCACCTCTCCCCCCAACACTGACACTACACGCCCCGCGCAGCCAACCGAAACGGCCTGCAAGCCATCATGCGACATGCGCGACGGCTTCGACAACCACCCCGAGTGGAACTGTAGAGTCTACGGCCTCTACAACGGCTTGACATACCAGCTACCCAACCAAGACGATGACGAAACACGTCCTTGGTACGATGGCGCTGATGACTGTGCTGAGATCTGCAAGACGCTGCCTGGCTGCAAATCAGCGGGTTACATGTTTGCCCCAAGGAAATGTTTCTTCTCAAACAACGTTATTACACAATCCGAGGTTCGTAACATGATGGATGATGGTATTGATGTTGATTGGTATGGGGTGGATTGTTTCACATGCTCAGCTTGTGAGAATGGATCTGCGGAGACAACTATTGCTGAGGCTTCTGCTACGCCTGCCAATACTGATACTACTATCGCCCCCGAGTCAACAACCTTTACTACCAGTACCTCTCACAGTCCAGCGACTACGACATCGCCAGCCGATGACTGTATCTACAACCGCGGTCAAGAATGCGAGTTCAACCGCTTCAAAGACCACAGCGACACCCTCTGCATCTGGGCCGCACTCTTCACCGGCACGACATGGAAAGAGTCCCGCGCAGACTATCCCTACCAAGACGATGTCTATCAATGCGCCGCTATCTGCCAGACGCTCCAGAACTGCGAATCTTCTGCCTACTTCCAGACTGAGAACCGCTGCCTCTTCACCTCCAAGAAGATTCAGCAATCTGATATGGTCTCACATGAAGATCGGCCTCAGGACCACGCCGTCTGGAGCCACAACTCCTGCTGGACATGCCCGACATGCTCTGAGACCGCCGCTCTCCCCGCCACGAGGTACTGCTCTTATGAACAAGGCGATAGCTGCCGCGCTGTGTCTGGCAAACCAGGTGCGTTGTGCAACTACCAGGGCTTCTGGGAGGCGTACAACCAGTGGGACCTTGCGACGTATCCTGACCAGAGCTCGCCTGAGAAGTGTGCGGCTATTTGCATGGCACTGGATTACTGCGTTGGGTCTGGGTACAAGGATGATAGGTGTATGTTTTCGTTTAGGGAGCTCAAGGTGGCTGACTTTAGAGATTGGCCTGATCACTCAAGGGATGGAACATGGAGTGATAATTCTTGCTTCGAGTGTCCTGGCTGTACCGCGTAAGGGTCGAGGAACAAGGAGCTTGTATCGTATATACTTCAATAACTATTTAATGCTTTCTCCACGATATGCTCGCTTATGGTAGAGTCACCATATATCTAGCTTACGAGGTGATTACCGCTATTCATGTATTGGCCTATTGTGCCGTACGGTGGGTGCAACAGCTCTATCATTCCGCGTTGAGGTACTCCCTAGAGCTCTTGGTCGGCGTCTCACCACGTCTTAACTGAGCGAAGCTACTAGCAAAAGCACGACAGAATCCGCGCCACGCAATCTGCGACACCAACGTCCTCTCCAAATCTCGAAGGAAACGAACGCATTGGTCAGAGCCATCCAGCAATCCAACACCAGTCAAGTGAACGACGTTGTCACCCCCGTTTTCTATCCATTTTTCGATAGCGTCTATGTCTTGTAATTGGTCAAGGCGTGTAATCACCGGGCGCGTTGAAGTCGCTGCCAATGATGCGCGTGTTTCGCTGTAGCAGTATATATACCCCATCGCCACCGTGAGACTGAGCGCATCATAACACGCGAGACGACGAGAACTCCGCGTTGTTTTGAAGACACAAGTAGCATGCCATAAGCCCTTCCGGGCCTTGACACTATCGTTCTTGAAGAAGTCTTTGAGATGCGTTTTAGACTTCATCATCTGCTCTTTATTCGTCTCCCAGCCTGTAGCAGAGTGCAAAGTTTCAAGAGGAATCATCCTTAGAATTGCAATGACATGTAATATTGTGTCTGTACAGGCTCCATGGTCCGATTTGTTGTTCAAGGTCAATTGATCGATCGTCGTGTCTAGAAGAGCACTTTCGCTCCTAACAGTGTCGGGTCTTTGAAGCGAAGAGTTCGGTACGTATTGGGTATCGTTCGTTGCTGGGGAGTTTAAATATGATGCAAATGAAGACTGTAGGAGTTGCGAACTGCGCATTTGGCGGTAGTAATTCATGTTGTCGATGTATAGTTCGAGAAGAATGACTTTGGCGGCAAAGGCATCGGGCTTAGGATCATTTCCTAAGAGATTGTCAGTAAGCTAATAAACTTACTTCTGGTGACAACTACGATACCTGTAGAGTCTTCTTGTAGTGACTTCCACTCTAAAGCATTTCGTATCCGCCACAGTCTTTCAGGACAAGGCAGTTGTCGCGTCGCGTCACGAAGGTTGAATACCAGCGGAGTACCCAGGAAGATATGGCTCAGACACTCCAATACACGTACGCAAGTGGCGAGACGTATTTCACTCTCCTCAGAGATCCACGCTTGCCATGTTTCTTGACTACGAGGCTCAGTTTGAGTTGATTGTCTGCGTTTGTCAGCCTTACCAACGAGGTCCCAGCACATCGTCGCTAGGCTACTTCGCTTATGCTGTAGAACAATCTTGTCTCTGTGCGAGCCTGAGAACAGCCAGAGAACATGTAAAAGAAAGACAAATTGTACTGTAGTTACGTCTACATTCGCTATGTTATCGTGTACCTGCGGTTTTATGGTTAGCTAGCACATCATAAACAGCAACTAGTGACTCTACTTGCAGGCAGTTCAACAGCCCGGGCGAGGAGGTCACACAACGTAGTGTTGTACTCTTCTGCGCCTTGGATCTCGGAGTAATGACTTCCCACTGCTGCTACGGCCAACAGTAAAATCCATGGGACGTTCGATTCTTCCATGCGAGATGGGTGTAGGAAGGGAAACTGAGAACCAAAGTACTCAAAGTATAGTTCTACAAATGCGTGTAGGATATCCTGAGGAATGGCTGCTGCTGTTGTGTCTCTTCTCTGTTTCTTGTAGAAATTATTCAACCCCTCTACGGCCTGTCCAGGTAAGTAATGGATATGCCCAAAGACTTCAGCGCCAGCCATTTGCAGTCCAATGGGTTCCGGCTCTGGAAACGGGTGGCATGGCTTCGTGTAAGCGGAACATATGTTTTCCGGGATTAAATAAACTGGTCCTTCTCCGACCTGTTGGCTCGAGGCTGCGTCATGTGCTACATCTTCATGACGATGTGCCATATCCGGCAGCTCCAGTGGCATTTCCAATCCGTCCATGAACCATGGAAAGGAGAAATGAGCCATGGAAGAATTCCAAGGCATCCATGGGTTCCCCGTCATGGTTTCAAGGCTGTCAAAATTTCCGTTGAGAGTAAAGGTATCAGACAAGTTGGGTACATTAGGCCAGCTAGAAGAAGTATCTGGGACTGTTGTGTATATGCTTGATGCCATGGTCGGTATTCCACTTGTATCAGAGGCAATAGAAGAAGGATTGTCCCATTCTTCTGAAGTGAGGTGAAGGTCACCGGGCATAAACGCTTCCCCCTGGAAGTCTCCGCCTTGAGCTGTGAGGGGCGATGAGGCAGAGATGTCTTGGCCTTGGGATAACTCTCCCACGATTATAGTAGGACTATCGTCTCGCTGTGCGCCAGAATCCCTAGCAGGGTAAATGCACTCCAACTCGCGATTCCCACATCGTGAACAAGGATGACCTCCATCGCAGCTCTGCTTCACCTTTGAACAAGGTATACAAGCTTGGCCACGACGACGGCGACGTGTTCTAGTCGACCCAGGCTGACTACCATGCAAGGCCCGATGGCGAGTAAGGGTATCACTTTATTAGGTCAGAAATATCATGGCGTCCACGGGCGCAGTGACTAACTTTCGAGAAAACGACTTGGAGCAGACGTTGCACTGGAACGGCTTGAGGCCCGTGTGTCGGAGGACGTGTCGATCACGGTGCTCACGGCGTTGGAACGTCTCTCCGCAATGATCGCACGACAATGGGTTCTGCTGCATAGCGGATTACCCCGTTGCGGTACGGCACGACTGGTGTGTTTGCTTAGGGGGGGAGGATGGGTTATCGAGAACCGACGGGACGGGATGACTATCTCGATGATTGTGGGGGGCTAACGGTGTTTGGATGGCGGAGTGTTTTACCCCGCCGGCCCCGCTTGCTCCAGGGTAGTGGTCGTGAAGCGACACGCTGATACTATTAAATGCGTAGGTAGAAGGTATTTACTCATAAAATGACATTGCTCGGGCTGATTACTACTACTGGCTAGTAAACTATGCACTTAGTTCTCAAGTTACAGTAACGTGAAAGTGGTGAAGCTTTTCAGACAACACCCATAAGTTGCCCGATTCTCACGACAGCGACATTCAATACAACTTTCGGGTCAAAGCCAACCATGACGACAAGTTCTACCCTTGAATGGTTTGGTGAGTCTACCTTTCTTTCTCTGGAGATTCTTTGTCACTAACTCAAAAGGTGCCACGACATTCCGTCTACGTACACGAGGCGTCACCATCTTCCTTGACACCTGGCTAGACAGGCCCTCGATCTTGAAAACATATCTACCAGTTGATGACGTTGAAAAAGCTGACTACATCTTCATTTCGCATGCCCATTTTGACCAGTTAGTACAACTTGTCAGAATAAAGTTTATAATATTAACGAGCCCGCAGCCTGCCTGGCGCAGATCGCATCGCAATCAAAACTGGCGCCATCGTCATAGCCAACAATGAAGCCATCAACCTCCTAAGAGAGGCCGGCGTTCCAGAACATCAACTCCTCCCCGTTCAAGGTGGCGAGCGGATCCCACTGTTCACTCGTCAGGCCTGGAATAAAGCTAATGCTGACCCATCATTACTCTGTCCTGCTCCCTCTGGAGCACCTCGACGCCCACTAGATGAACTCGCAGCATTCTCAGTTGATATCTGGCCCTCACTGCACTGTATGATGCCTGCAGATCACCCTGAAGTTATCGACACGGCGACTGTATACAAGGGCTCCGCGAGTCCGTACAGTTGCACGCTTGATATTACCATCGGCATGAAATATGGTTTGCTCAAGATCGGGGAGCTCATGCCACCCGAGAAACTCACCCCTGGTCACCGCTCCTTTATTGAGTATGTCGCTGATCGAAAGCGGAACGTGTTTTCTCACAGCGATGGCGGGCAGCTAATGTTCAACTTTGTCATTGGCGAGAAAGCATTGCTTTGGAGTGCACACTTAGGCGGCTATGAAGGTATTCTGCGGGACCTACAGCCAAAACCTGATATTGCGATCATGGCTATTGCTGGAAGGGCGAATCTCAACGGAAGGCCCTTTGATGGTTCTGCGGCTGAGTTTGCAGCTTTGAAGGTTGGCTGGCTTGGGAATCCGTCTCAGGTGATCTGGTGTCTACATGACGAAGCGTACGTAACCTTTCCCGAGAAAACCTGGAATGGAGGATTGACTGATCAACCGCAGATGTATTCCACCGTGGAGGATAAAGACTGAAGCGGCGACGAAGGCGGTCGAGGCGAATGGTAAGACAAAAGTCTTGACGATGGACTTTGTTGAGCCTGTCACGTTGGATCTATAGGTTAGTGTTGGCTAAAGATCTCGTAGAGCTCACCGATATACGAGCTCTGCCTCCTGCGAGTATATTCAATGAAGTACAATGGCTTTCATACGCGACTGTTGTTACTGCATGGTCCAGGACGTTATACCATGCTATAACATTCGTGCCCCATTAATGTTGCAAAAGTAATGATTCACTTATCAATATTGTGTTCTGGATGTCTTTGAACAGAGGAATTAGCTTATCAGGAGCCTGTTACTCTTTGCAGAATATGTTCTTTTTCCGACAAGGCCCACTTCAGCCTGCTACTCTAACTTGTAATCCCCATAGATAAATCTAACCTCGCAAACTATCAGGCTAGTGATACGATCTCGAAGGAGAGAAGCTCCTGCATCCCACCGCAAGTATCAGGATGTGACTTGCTAAGATGCCGAGGCTCCGCTGACATTTCCCCCTCATCTGAACTTGATCTGTTCCGTCCCCCACGCGGCCCCGTCGGCTGCTGGTCGGAAGTCGACTCTACCCCATGCAGAAACACATTGAGCAAAAGCATCTCCGCCGGTTGACTAATTTGAGTCATCTACTATCACTTGTTTTGTCCAGAAGGACAATGCCCCGCCACGAATATAGCTTGTCATATGCGGTGTCGGCTCGGCACGGATCTAGATTCCGAGATATGCTGTCACCCCAAAGAAATATATCACAGCCTGATAATACTTTGTATTCACCTTCCACTCTAATGAGATACCTCTATACTGACAGACATAGCTCAGAAAAAGCTTCCCATCGCCTCCCATCGCCATGGCCCAAACCGAGACTTCCCTTTCAAGCTCTACCAGACCAGACATGTATATCCATACATCCGAGAAACACCCCCATGTAGAGGCACTACCAGAGTCTCAAACAGTATCTCCCATTACAGAGACTGAGTATCCCGAAGGCGGAAGGGAAGCATGGCTCGTCGTTGTCGGAGGCTGGTTCGGCCTCTTCTGCACCTTCGGCCTGGTAACATGCGTCGGTGTATTTCTCGAGTATTACCAGGCAGGTCCTTTAGCAGACTACAGTCCCAGCTCTATTAGCTGGATCACTAGTTTGCAAGTATTCTTCCAAGTCGGTGGCTCAGCAGTTGTATGTCCCACTTCAACACTGACTGTTCGGATCATGAAGTTAACAGCGCGGTTCGCAGTGGGGTCGTGTCTACGACTCATACGGCCCTAGATACCTTCTTCTAATCGGCGCCCCCGTATATGTCTTCGGTATAATGATGCTCTCTTTATCAACGCAATGCTATCAGATCCTTCTTTCCCAGGCACTGCTTAGTTCCGTGGGCTCAGGCGCCGTATTCACTGCTTCTCTTACATCGACAACATCATGGTTCAGAAAGAAGCGCGGAACAGTCTTTGGCATCGTCAACTCTGGATCCTCAGCCGGTGGTATAGTGCTACCCATTATGCTATCTCGTCTGTTCAAGAGTATTGGCTTTGGATGGACCTTGAGAGCTGTTGGTTTCATGTTTTTGGCTTTCATGGCGATTTCGTGCGTCTTGATCAAGTCACGGACCCCGCTTAAGCCACGTCCTTTCGCATTTTCAGATTATCAGCGATGTTTCAAGGAGCCAGTCATGGTGTTGACTATGATTGGCGGCTTTCTCTTCTTTTGGGGAATGTTTCTACCGTTGAACTACATCATCATTCAGGCAAAGGCGAGCGGCGTTTCGTCCGACCTTGTTCCTTATCTTCTCCCGCTCATTAACGGTATCAGTCTGATCGGTCGTTTGACAGCAGGTGCACTGGCAGATGTAATCGGCCAGTTCAACTGCATGCTGATAATCACGACATTCACAGGCATCTTGACGCTGGTGCTCTGGATTCCGGGCAGTCAAAGTACAGCAGCCATCATGGCATATGCTGTTGCTTTTGGCTACGGCTCAGGTGGCTACGTATCCATCTTTCCTGGCTGTGTCGGCCAGATCAGCCCAATTGAAGAGATCGGCACACGAATAGGACTCGCATCACTTGTAAATGCATTTGGGGCTTTGACGGGCAGTCCCCTTGGCGGTGCGTTAATCTCAGATAAGAGCGGGAGCGGGAATAGCTTCATGGGCTTGCAGTTGTTCTGTGGCTGTACCATGATTGCTTCCGTGTTTGCTTATGGGACTGCAAGGTATTGTCAGGCTGGTTTCAAGTGGACCAAGGTCTAGGATCTTAATCAAATTGCTAGCTGTTCTCCGTGAGACGTATGTCCTCTATTTGTACAACTATCTTCAAGAGAAGAACGAGAATGCCATAACTGAATCAATTTCTTACTGCCTATGTCCGAAATTTTAAGTCTTATATTGCCATACTATATGTTGTTTAACGGCCTTGTCTTTCCAATTGCGATATTGTTCTTACTATTCAGAGAACTTTCTTTATTAATGACCCTCACCGATTCGCGCTATAAACTGTACGGTGGCTCTAATCATATATGTAAGCTTCATGATGGAAATGAGAGAACAGCAAAAGAGAGTTGCCATGTAACACGAAATCCTCTTAGTGGAGAATGTCTTCTATGATAAAGTCATATATTACATCCAGACCCCGCAGCCATGCTCAGAAATTGGATATGCAGGCAGTAAATCAATCCAATGCGCTCATATTACACAACTGTTCATGATATGGTGGGAACATTTCAAGAGAGCTCAGGAGCATCATCCTTCGGTTCCCAACCGAGCATTCTAAGACAACTGACAAAACCACCAACTACAAAGAGCATCACTCGCAGACCAATTATTATTGCTCGTCCTGACAGACTGTCCAGGTCCGGCAACTATTAAATCGTTAGCTCCAATCATCACGCTACAAGGGGATTCATACCTGTTGGTTGCTGCTCTTCTTAACCCATTCGAAAGCCCTCGGCATCATAAGCTTCTCATATACCGCCAGCTGATCACCAATCTGTTCATCAGACACACTCCCATTTGCGTTCTTCAACTTCGCAAGTTCAAGTAATGGACCAAGTGCATCAGCTGTATCGTGGATCGCATTATTCGCGCCCATTCCTCTAGAAGGGAGCATAGGGTGGATAGAATCTCCAACGAGCCAAACCCGCGGATTTGCAATGCTTGGATCCGACATGCTCTCGCTCTTAGATAGAAGCTGTTGTCTCCAATCCATGGGCGTGTCGTTGTTCGCATATCGCCAAGGCGTCGTCATGATAGCGTCGTCTTCGACAGCGTCAACAAGCTTCTGAAAACCAGGATGAAAGCCAGCCTCTGTGAGTTTCTTCTTCATCAAACCCTTTTTGTCTTTGATATGAGGTAGCTCTGCGGCGTCAGGACCCGTCGTCCATGCCATACCGAGGAAAAGAGAAGCTTCATCCTCGTCGTAGTTCTTGGGTTTGACTATATCCGTGTGCTCGGAATAAGAAGCATTCTTGGGAGACGATAGCGCTTCTGGTAGATATACAGCGGCAAACACCATAGCCTTGGAGTTGCCGGTGTAGATCGTGCCCTTTTCCAAAAGCTGTCGCGGCAGTGTCTGTAGTACAGACCACGGTAAATGACATTTGCCCAAGTAGCCACCATGTCCAGGCGTCACCTCGGTGATGATGTTGTTAAGCCCAATCTGCTTGTTGATACGACTTCCACTTCCTTCGGCAGATATGAGGACATCGCAGTCGTGATGAGTATCGTCGCTGAAGTGCACCCTGATGCTGCTTTGCCCAGCTATTTTTCCTCGAAGTACTTCATACCTTACGTACTTCTTACCAAAATGGATAGAGTCACTATCTTGCAGTGGCTTCTGGAGAAAGTTTCGAAGTCTCGTTCGTGCAATCGGAGCACTCTTCTCATAAACTGGAGCTTTACTCAAGTCGATCAGAACCTTCAGGTCAGAGGGACTAAAGATGCAAGGGGCGGACGACACGACGCCTCCAGACTTGCCGAAGCAGGGAAGTAGGTTTGCGTATTGTTCTTCGGTAAGACAGGCCTTGAAACCGATAAGTGCGTGAGCCCCAAGTCGAATTTGGTAGCCTCCTCGATCTGAACCAGCTTCGTCTCGTTCAAAGACAGTTACGTCAATTTGGCCGTCGGATTTGTTGACGAGGCCGTTTGCTAGACATGCGCCGGCAAGACCACCACCGATTATGATCACTTTGAGAGGAGCCATTGGGTGAGCGGCTAATGGATTGTGTTATTTGTCTTGTAAGGAGATTCGAAAATGGTCGGGAGTTTAGGTCTTGGTAGTTGTAAGAGGTGTAGCTTATATGAAATTTTGTAGCATCGCGACTTGAAATCATTCACAGATCTTAGTAAAGCTCAAGATGGCTCAATTGTACTCTGTCTTGAGCCCAGACCATTATTAAGACCTCGTCTGCCGTATTCCATCGCATAATGCCGTCGGGACGGCCCCGCTATCATAGTTGTCTGTCTAATTCCGGTTAGTACCCCACCGGTCCCGTCGGCCTCTTCAATGCAATTCATGGAGTCCATACGTCGAATGAGGATAAGATCATACCAAGGAAGGGGCACAGCGACATTCAATGCTAGTGTGATAAAGGAGCTAATTGAAATCATGGATATATGATTCTGCTATTGCAGAGAGTGGCCAATAATGTTTAGACAGTTTTTCCGCCGAGATTCTTGAGTATGGCTGATTTATCATATTAGGCCATCACCAATTAGTTCTTACTAAAGTCCCAGGCTGAGGTATAAGACTTTTGAAGTGAAACTAGATCAACGTCGTGTTTTTGTCGCTGGCCTCCCTTGCCAAAATGCTGAGCGTTAATCTGGAGCAAAAGCTTCGAGGTCGAACCCTCTTCCATCTCTGCCAACTCTGGAAAAGCTTCGTCAAACTTAGCAGTGATCTCATCTGGCGTAAAGGTTTCCCTAGGTTTCGACTCGATCTCTTTCTGGAAGAAGCGAACGTACGCTCGTGTGTGGTCCGTATCCTTACTTCCACTGAAACCGTCTTGATCACTAAGCGCATGTCCTGGAATAATTCTCTCTGCACCGAGAGAGTCGATTAGTCGCAAAGAGCCGAGCCATGCTTCCGTCATCAACGGGTCGTCAAGATCAGCGAGCCACATATGCATTCCATGGCCGTATACGACATCGCCGGCAATCAATGTTTTGATGGAGGGAATCCAGAACATAGTTTGCTCAGGGCTGTCTCCGTTGACATGTCCAAGAAGATGGACGATATCATCCCCTGGAAGCAAAAAGAAAGTCGACGGGAAAGCCTTGGGGATTCTTGGCGAGTTGGCAATGTTTTCGCCCCCTAATGCCGACTTCCAGAAGGCAGTCTATTCCTATGTTAGCTACTCAATTGTTTGGTTTGAGCAATTACACACTTTGCCCTCGATAATATCGTTGATCAAAGCCACTGTCTTCTCGGTAGCATATAGTTCGGCTTCAGGAAAGCTTTCCAAGATGATGTGAGCAGCGAGATAATGATCTGGATGGAAGTGCGTGGCAAATACCGCCCTTAATGGCACGCTGGCGTTGGAGCGTATCCATGGGACAAGCTCTTTTGCTTGAGGGATGGTCAAGGGTACATCAACGAGTACAGCTGCTTGACTACCCACGATCAAAGAGGATACCATGTCTTGAGCAATGCCATGGTTGATGCGGGTTACGACTCGAAGTTGTGTGGTCGCCATTGCTTGCTTTTACGAATTGTATTCTTAAATTGTACGAACTACAGAGAAGTGAAACCGTGGGGACTACGCAGAAGAAAAATGAATCTAGCCCCATCTATCCCACTCGGCGGTTTTAGATTGTCTTAGTCAGAAAATCTGTGAACGGACCAGTTGACGAAAAATGTTGGTTGCTCAACAGTAGGGTTTCAGAGGGAAAATTACAAACATTGCAAGCCGTAACCATATGTCCTCAATTGGCGAGCTGGCCATAGATAATAATTTTACTTTTGGAAGCCCGATAGCCCTCCAAAAATATACAGCAGAAGGCATATGCGATCGCCTTTAACGCCTGGTCATACACTTTCTCTTTACCCTGCAAGCCAGCCCTGTATTCAATTTTAACCTCTTGTTAATCGACGACTAAGCCTCCGAGGCTAGTTTACTAGTGTGCTTAACGCTCAGGAGCGGAAAACCGTGTTCTTACCCAAAGACAGGCTTTACGCTTCTCGCTCTACAATGCGCCACAGTATTATGTCATACTGAAGCGGGGTCGCGGCGCTTACCACTGGCTCGCGGTTCATACCCTGCCCCATACACATACATGTTCTACTTGTTCCTTTGTATTTCCTTAAAGGCTCAACGTTAGTAGTTAAAGACGTTTGAACCCCAATGCTTATGAGCCACAACGGGATTGGACCGTCCGCGAGACGCAAGCGCTGTGTCATCTCGTGCAGGGAATGTCAGCGACGTAAACAAAAGGCATTGATCAGCAGTTCGTTTATCAAGGCATCCCAGACTAACTTTGTGTTGTAGTGCGACCGCCGCCAGCCATGTGCTCATTGTATGAAACGAGGCAAAGCAGTAAGTGTGTACATCTTCCTAGGGACATGCCATTTGCTGAGGAAACAGGACGTCTGCCTCTATGATTTGGATGCCAATCGCACGCCTTCTACGTTCCTCCCTGTCGAGCTCCAAGATCAATCCACCAACGGCGTCTTGCGAGCATGTCTAGGATCAATTCCACCCGCCTTGGGTGTTGTGCCCAGTGAGTTCAAACCGCTGGGCTATGGCGACAGCACAAAAGGAACACCAGGAGTCCTCCGTAGTCTGGGGGAGTCTGCAAGTCTTTTGTATCAACCCCCGCCCAGGGACTGTCCTGAGCCTAGCGAATACGTGAACATGATTCGAGAACTGCCGTCTCAAAGACACATAGACATTCTCGTGCATGACTTCTTCAGAAATGTAGCATGGCATTACGATATCGTCGACGAAGCTGCCTTTATGAACCAACTTGCTCAATGGCGCCGCCTGACGCATGATCAATTCAAAAGAGGATCTGACGCCTTACCGACCACCCTCCGATCTTTCCCTGCTCTGCTCTTCCAGGTTCTAGCACAGGCCCTGCTTTTTCAACCCGCACAGCATATTGAGACCCTGAACGACCTGAAGTATGCTGTTGATATGGAGTTATCTGATCGGGCAGCAGAATACAGTGATGCAGGTCGTCGACTCGCTTCATCTTTCAGAAAGAGCGAGCCCACGCTCACGGGAGTCCAGGCTGAACTCATGCGAGCCTGTTTTGAAAAGACCACAGGGGCAGTAATCGAGGCATGGCACACGCTCGGAACTGCTATCCGCGACGCCCAAGAACTCGGTCTGCATCTGATAGAACCAGATTCCACGACATACTCGAGATCCGCAAAGTCATCAGATCGCGAAATGGGCCGTAACGTCTGGCTTATCCTTCACCTCTGGGACGCTCATATGGGCATAGTACTCGGAAGGCCCATGTCGACAAGAATGAGTCCCAACGATGTGGCCTCGCCAATGTCTTCAAGAGACAGCTCTGGAAACCAAAGGCCACCGCAACCTCGCGACGTCATCTTGTGCGGCTATCACACGGCTTACAAATTCTTACAGGAGATTCACGATCTCGAGAAAGTAGAGGACTGGCGTATCTCAGTTGACAAAATCCACGAAACTATTCTTACTAATATTGCAAACCTCCCCTCATGGGCGACAGTCCAGAGGTCTCGCCACGGAGAACCACCTTGGCTTTCTGCGGCCTTGGAAACAATGTACACCAACGTGCAATTTGTCGTCTTTGCTTTGCATCGACCCTTCATCTTTGCAGAGCCGAGCAGTCGCCACAAAGCCTTTAACGCGGCGATGCAAATCTTGGAGTCTCAAGGTCGTCTATTCGACCAGACGGAGCCGTTGCAGTACAAAGCTTTCAGTTTGGTATTCGCGACGTTTGACGCGATGGTGCTTGTTGCAGCGGTGCATATTCGCTTTCCGGATGAACTAAAGGAACAGTTCACAGCGACCAGGAGGAATCTTGAGTTGGGCATTGAGAGACTCAAGTCTTTGCAGGCGAGGAAGAATGTTCTTGCCAATTCCGCACTCAGTATTGTCGAACGGCTGTATCAAAAAATGCTTGCGACTGTGCATCCGGAGGAAACCTTGGACAATGGCCAGGGAGGTACTGATGATGGAAGCTTTACAATAATGGAGACTGAGACGGTGGGAGCGAATTGGGGCACCATTCTACAACCTGACCTTGGAGATGTGTTGGTTCCTCAACCGATGAACGAACTATTACGCAGCGGGTATCTCGCTCAGTCGCTGAGCACAAGTCCTTCATTACCAGCAGCTTATGGGCAAGACCAGTTCGGGATGAGCATTATGGACAGTTTTGGATGTGATTCAATGCCTTATAACATCACAGATGATACATTACATGGCGCCAAGTAGCCTCACATCACATTTCGAAGCACGAATGTTTGTAGCAAAGTATAGTCCGAATACAAATTGGAATGCACCAGTGTGTTATTCCCTCTGATTTCATTAAAGGCTCTCAACGGTATCAAAATATCCAGTATATTGCCGTTTTAGCCTTGATTATCCTTTTGGCATTCGATTTCTCGCACTTCTTCTGCGAGACTATTGCTACTATGGGCGGCGGCCATCTCAAGGAACCACAGCGTCATATTTAGTGCTAGGGCGACCTTGTGACACCACTAGGTTCTCAATGGCTCCTCGTTCGCACTAAGAAGTGCAAATGTATACGGACATACAAAGATACCGTCGGCTTTCGGAGATAGTTATGGTGGAGTTGTTAGGGTCATCGCCACTGGTGGACTAGTTGGTTGCTCACTCCGAAATTCGGGATCGGGTACGGACATAATTGTTTACGCCTCACAATCAGGGAGAAGGCTAAGTGATGATACGGTTAGTTAGTTTCGCTAGCATTTCGTTTTCCCGAAACCTCAAGGTTAAGCAACCCTAGCTCTAGGTACACAGAGCAGAAGCAGTCAAAGCATAAATTGTCGACTCTGAGATGCGAATGTTAATGCTGCCTGTGATTTCTCCTTTAATCCGGCGTAGATGGCCAGGCGAAAGAGCCAGACCCAGTACAAATTCCACGAAAGCCTTCCACTCAGTTACAGGCGATATCGTGTTGCTGAGTCAATTATAAAGTTACATACAATAGAGACGAGAGTTCAATTATGGTAGACCTTAGAGGTTCGTCTGATCTTAGCTGTCTATGAGTATGTTTGTCATCTAACATGCATGATCCTGAATCGTTTTGACTCTGCTAAATTCCTGCCTTGCGCCTCGCTTCAACTACCTTGACCGCAGAATCAACAATAGACTCCTCAAATGAGCGATACTCGACACCCAGAATGCGAATTGACTTGGAATTATCCAATTCGTAGACATTGGGGCCTGGATAGTTGTCCCCGGGGCGGCCGCGCGGTATTTTTGCCTTCTCATTGTCGGGGATACGCGAAGATGCCCGCAGTACATCCGCTGTTTGCTGATAGCTATATCGACCGCCAGCGATCAAAAATCTCTCATTACCAGCCTCGGGAACATCAAGAGCCCGGACGTGCGCCGTTGCGAGATCCCGAACATCAACGAAGCCCCAGAAATCCGTGTTGGGTACATCTTGGAGTTCTCCGGAGATGAATCGATTTATGTCCCAGGCGGCAATGTTCAACGCTGAGAAGGACAGGAAATGCGCGGGAGGACCAAAGACCATCGGCGGACACAGAACAGTAATGTCGAAATGCGGCTTCCGATCCTGGACAAAGCTCCAAGCAGCTTTTTCAGCTAAAGCCTTGGATGCAACGTATGCGGTACCGGCGTCGGCAGTTTTGGCATAATCGTAGGTAACTTGGTTCCAGTCCGCCTCATTATACATGTGGCCGGGCCACAATCCCTTTTTGAGGTCGACCATGGCAGCGAAGGAGGATGTAATAACGACTCGCTTAATTTCCGCGCCATACATGGAAGCAGATTCCAGAAGGCCTTTGGTCATCGCGATCGCCGGTACTAGTAGCTCGGTCTCATTGTCATTGACATCGAGTGTGAACGGACTCGCAATATGAAGAACCTTTGATGGAGAACAGTTGTCAGTGACCCGCATTGACGTCAGTGCGTGAAGTGTAGAGTATACATACCGCATTAACACCTTTGACAGCTTGGTCAAAAGCCCCCGCGACCGTCATGCTAGGAACGACAATTACGGAAAGGAATTCTGAACTGTCACGAAAAGTCTCGAGAACAGCGTCGGCAGATGCTTGAGACCTGACGACTCCTCGTACGTGGTACCCTTTTTGCAGAAGGTCTTTCACAACGTGAGTGGCGATAAAGCCATTGGCACCGGTGACAAGGACAATCTTATTAGACCCAGTCATGTCGTGCTGTTCTCGAGGCATTATATTGCAAAAGTATGTCAAGTATGAATGTATCGTTTTCGGTCGAGAGATAAAAAGAATAAAGTCGAGTGACAACATGTAAGCTATCCAACAAGGTCCCTTGCGCCTTTTGAGTGAAATTTCTATCGAGGCGAGAAACCGAGGCAAGACTCATCTTGTCGTCCCACTGAGCCGCATAAAGTGTCGGCACGGCCGCTGTGAGGGCTATTCGGACATGCCAGCAGAACCTAGCTATGAGGAAGCATTGAGAATGGCCAGTTTGATTATACTCTCCCGCAGTGACCAGGATAAACAGCTTCAAAGTCCGAAGCAGCTCAAGACCAGCACAAGCTAAGGAAGGGTTAACGTCGGCCAATATTGCCATTGGTTCTCAGCTACCAATCGAAGGGAGCTGCGAGTAGCTGTGGGTTGACTGCCGCCTATAAGGTTTAGCTTTGAACGCCCGCTTTCTTAACACCGAATTGGTACGAGGCTAGCGTTTCGGACATGTGTTGGGTGATGCAATACGTCCGTTCCGCGCAGGAGGACGCAGAACCCAACTATGTCAAATAGGGCCCTTGATCTACCTTGATCAACACCCGAGGCCGTGGGGATCAATTGACCATCGGAAAACTCATTACGCGCATCCCCAGCGGCGAATGAAAAAATAGCATAAGCCGTGGCTCCGAAAATAGTGGACTCATCTCCGAAAACAGTGGGTTCATGACTCCGAAAGTAGTGGGGCTATCCCCGAAACATGAACACCTACCCAGAAACGCGGCTCACGGAGCTATCGCTCGTCTTCTATCAAACAATGAACATGATGTTGGAATACTGGTCTTGGGCATATAACACATAGTATATAAACATCCTAACTATCACCCCTTCTGACGAATAAGCTCCAATTTACTCTCTCATTAACAATAACTGAACACTCTACCAAGATCAAGACTACTTTGTTTCACTTCATACAATGGGCTACCACGGTCGTTACACCACAGAGAAGGTGACCTATCCATCTCACGGGGAGACCATCGCCGGCATCCTGTATATGCCCAAAAACGTGGCCAACCCGCCCGGCGTCGTCGTTCTCGGCCCATACTCATTTGTCAAGGAACAAGCCCCACTGCAGTATGCCACACGACTTGCCGACGAAGGCTATGCCGCTCTAATCTTTGACCCACGCACGGTCGGCGAGAGTACCGGCCAGCCGCGGCGTCTAGAGAATCCTAAGATGAAGAACGAAGATGTCGTCTCCGGTCTTGACTACCTTGCCGGTAGAGGCGACGTGGACGCAAAGAGATTGTTCCTCGTCGGTGTCTGCCAAGGCGGTCCCGAGTGCCTAGACGTTGCATCATACGATGATAGAGTCGTCGCTGTCGCTTCCGTGACGGGGTACTATCGCGACCATGAGACTGACGTCTGGATGATTTGCACTGGCTGCGTCAACATCGAACCCGGGGTCGACGTTGGGTCGTTGAAGATGCCTACGCCTGAGCAAGGGGAAGCGCTATATCAGGCACGCATCGAGCGAGCTACAAAGGCTAAAGAGCTGTACGAAAAAACAGGCCAAGTCATCTACCAACCTCTCGTCGACCCGAAGGCCGCAGACCCAGATGTCGGCTCACTCGCTGGCCTTCCGGGTCCCGTCGCGTGGGCTTGGTACGGCCCGTGGACTTTGAAGGGATTTGAGAATCGATACGCCGTTATGAGTGACTTGGATCACTTTGGCTATTCAACCGTACCTGGGGTAGCCAAACTCACTAAGCCGGCTTTGGTTATTCATGGAGACAATTGCATGAATTCGCCTGCAGCCAAGAGGCATTTCGAGTCGATCCCGACCGAGAACAAGAAATTGATTTGGGATAATGGTGTGTCGCATTTCCAGCATTACGATCAGCCTGATGTTGTAGATAGTAATGTTGGTGAGATTGCTGCTTGGTTCAGCCAGGCAGAGGCGTAAAATAAAGAAAAGGCAAAGGGCTACGAGGTGGTCAAGACTATTCGCTCAATATTTATCAGCTGCAATCTGTAAATAGGTCAACCAATATTCTAATAGCCTATGAAACACAAGTAGATATATATGCCCTACTTTAGTAATTATGTTCGATCCCTCCCGCAACGCTGGTATATTATACCGATCGGAACTACATACATAACATTAAAAAGTTTTGTCTAAATATTATAGCTGGCTGAGGTGCAAAGCCCGTAAAGGATACCTCGATAGAGGCTCGCGACAACGCCATGACCTGGCGAGTCACTCCGCCAGACTGAGTTGTAGTTAGCTGATGCTTAAATAACACTTAAGCGACACGTACGTGATCGGCTGGCATTGAGCGAGACTTACACAGAGATTTTCATTGCAGAGACAATAACCACGATAACATATGTCACGATTAACCCAAGTCAGCCAGGAGTTCTTGTCACTACTGGCATACCTTTAATCCTGCAATATACTGCCTGCAACTGTGATCACCAAGAATATCCACCAGTAGATATGACCACCATCACCTCGTCTTGCCACGACTGTGGCTATCAGGGACAGGTTGTTGTCGCGATGGTGGTTCCAGTTGCTGCTTGTGAGGGTAGTAGTGTAAGCTACAAATCTTCCGGTTGGATCGAGGGTGAGGCTTGGAACCACGGTTATCCTGACCAGATTGAAGGTCATCAGATTTACACTGGAAACGGAGCAGATGTCAAATCCCATCCTCAACCGACACAAGGACAACAGAACGGCGAGGGACCGGATTACGAGAATGGATCTTCGGATTTTGAAGCTTCAACTCAGGGATCAGAAGGCGAAGCGCAGAACGAACAGCCAGTCAACATCCTGCCGACACAAGGTCAGCAAAACACCGATCGACCAGGTGATGAGAACGACCAATCACCTGTTGCAGTCCAAACTTCGCCAGAGCATAATAACAAGCAAGGACCAATTGTCTCAGCATCCCAATCCAGTAACGCACTAAATCCCCCCAGCCCTCGCCTCTTCCCCAGGACCAGCAACCTTTTTCAGGGGACCTCACAATAGAAACAAGCGTTGTGTCAGCGTCTCGACCCGACACCCCGACCAGTCCTTCTCAATTGGTACCTGTTCACGGGAATCATTCAGCTGTCTCAACGACGTTCGCTGTTGAAGTAGAAGTCACTAAAGAAGCTGAGGCATCCGAGTCGACAAATAGCTTCAGTCTTTTGAAAACTGGGGTGCTTCATTTATTGCATCAATGGTTTCTTCAGCAGAAGCATACAGACATCAGATCATGTACTGGAGTATGGTGGTTGTGATAGTCGGAGTGGTGCTGTTACTTTAACGATGTGTACTGGCTTAGTTGTTAGCTAGCCCTATCATTTTCTGTTGAGAGTTGTGGCAGAGAGCTTAAATCAGCAGACAGAACTTAATGCCATACATTGTGACATGTCCAGATCTGAGAGTAGCCGGCGTGGCCATCGAACCGTCAGCCGTTCCGGAATTGGATTTATGAAATATGAATTAGAAGCGTTAAGGCTAACCACTACGCCCGATCTTTCGCCAGGAGCCTGGGGCCTTGAGCTATGAAGGATCCGAGGCGGTTTAGTTGGCCTCTCTCCCCCTCTAAGGCCAAGTGTTCAACAGCATCCCTCCCTCAATACAAATTCTCAGCAATTATGTATTGCTTCTAGACCATTGCGAATCCATACCCGTCAATACTCTGATCGAAGTCCACTGAAGCACTACATCGCCACGACACAAACTGAGCTCACTCTTGAATGATATAAGCTCTACTAGATAAGGTGTCGACAGTAAGAGGTTTGAAAAGAGTCATTAACTCGAGACACTATTTGAACCTCAAACTGTACCTTATATCAGTAAGACTAGATATCCTAAAGGCATTAAAAGAGTATGGAGTATTATTAAAGTTAACTTAATCTCTATTATGCTTTTAGTTTTATGATATATGTTGATATAGTGTCAAAATACTATGAGACTGGCTTCCTAATCGATTATGAGCATATAGTTCAATATAACCAATCTCTATGATGATATAACAGCTCTTACTTCAATAAGAGATGTGTGCAAGATGGAGCACACGTTTACTTGAATATATGACGCGGGTGCAGACCATCGGTTTCAATGAAATTTGGAAAACATGGTATTAAACCGGAGATAGACAGGTAATTGAGAAGTGGACAGGGGCATGATAATCAGGAATGTAAGAAGAGTTTGGTTACTAATTACTAACCGAATACCGAGAGGCTAATAATGTGACCGGGAGCACCAAGCGCTAGCTGACTCGGTAAAATTGACTCGGTGAATGACGGGGTAATACATCTCGGGCCGAAACGAGAATTATTGCACTGTATGAACCCCGCGTCGTTGTTCCTCTTTGACTACCATCCGTGTTTTATACAAGCAATTACCGTCTCATACTTACGGGATTCGATTAAGAAGCCACCTGTATTATTGAGCTTTGTATATCCATTTATTCTACCTGGAATTTGTTACCAACCAGACGATGCAAGCTTTACCAAGGACGGTGGCTGTTGTCCATACTCCATACTGGAACGTGTCAGAACAAAGGCTACCAGAAGATGAATTGCAGAACGTCTTCACCCCAAAGATTATTTACATCCCGAAATCAAACAAAACGGGTCACGTTTCCCACGAGTCACCGCGCCGCTTGAAGAGAGACTCGCGGCCAAAAGGACATGGCAGCCAACCTGATCAAGGGTCTTCCCAATTATACTCAAGCCGGCTAAAAAGATCCCCCGAATCTGCATTCTCAAGTCCTTCAATCACATGCAACTTCAATATGACTGATTTCGAGCGGTTCCTTCTCAGCGATACCGGCAAAGAAATGCAGCAGAATATATATTCTTACTTCACTGTCCCTCAGCATCCTTCAGACAGCCATTTACCCCGAAGAAAGAAAAGAAGAGTGGATAGGGCGAAAATGGCAGAGAAGGAGATACGCGAGTATGAGCGTTGGGTTTTCGGGACTTGGGAGAATATATTTTCTGGGTCCTATTCGTATTCTGGGTAAAGAATAGAGAAATGGATCAGCCTTTGCATTAAACGACTCTTTTTAATTGTAAGATAATTCTTAATCTAATCCGGCCATAAGATTGAACTTTAGGCTGCGAACACGGGTGGTGAATGAGAATACGATCTCCCCCAAATATGAGCTTTTCCTCAGAAGCTAGCGTTCACGATGATAATTCTTAATCAATTCCCTTTAAAAAAGACAACTAATTACGTCATTAGCTTACTGTTGCATTGCCTTGAAGGGATGATCTAGCCTCTTCCAAGTGCGGGCAACTTGACAGCTCGGGATACCCCTCAAGAGTTCTCGGTACTCGGACTCTAGAGTCAAACACCGTTCCAGTTCCTAAAGCCTTATTGGTCACTTTCGATCAGCTGTATCAACTGTCAATTCTTCGTATAAACTTTAATACTGCAACTGCCGAGGTCATTACGAACGCGCTTACTGTTAACTGGGTTAGCTCATGTTTTTGTCTCTGCTGCCTTCAATGTATTAGCCCGACATAGAAAACGCTTTGACAGCATCTCCTCTTCACCGTAAACTTCCCCGCAAAGGTCCCCAAATCTTAAACTAACTGGAATGTCCGTGTCAGATAGTCTGACAAGACTAGACGACGCTTTTTGAAAGCATGGCAGCTCTTTTCGCAACTAATTCCAAAAAAGGTCTAGAGCTGGGATCCCTCGTAAAGCCTCGATCCCGGACTATCTGATTAATTACCTGTTGTCTGTTGGTACAAGAACAAGCTCCTGGACCCTTATCTATGACGTGAACTCGCAGGTCCAGAATTAAGACTACTCTTATCTACTATTCTACTCTATCATTCTTATCACATTTGTTGCAGACTAGCCCGTCCTACGATGAAGTTCTCTTTTCTAAAGGCACTGGTACCAGTACTGGCCTTGGTCGTAGGCGGCTTCGCCCAATGCCCAAAGCAGGTCACGACCTACTCCCCCATTCTGTCCCCTGGCCCCAGCGACGTCCTGTTCACCTCTTGCGCATCAGGTGCTGACGGTCCCCGTGTCTACCCCATCAACTCGACCACCTTCGATTGGTGGTACTTTGACGCCGTCTCTGATGATGGCGAACACGCCTTGACCGTCATTTTCTTCACCTCTTCCTTCGTCGGATTCAGCTTCGACTTGTTGAATGCAATCGACCCTCTGAACGTCTATGTGTTTTACAACAATGGCGGCGATGGCTTCTCTTTTCCCATTTCCTCTACTTCCGTCACGATCAAGCTCGATGGTGATGGAGCTTCGGGTGATTGGACAGGATCTGGTGCCAGTTTCCAAGGAGCGGCCGATCTGAGTACCTACAAAGTCACCTTCAAGAAAACGTTGTTGAACCCATCCGTTGAGGGCACCTTTACGTTGAAGTCTGTAAGTTTATACCACGTTGACGCTGGGATAGCCTGTTGGAAAGATACAAGTAGCTGATGTTGATGGATTTAGCGTGGCCCCGGTCACTATGTTTGTGGTCCCCTCGAAGCTGGCCAGAACATGAAAGTTCTTCCTAACGTCGGCTGGGTGAATGTCATGCCTGCCGCAGACGCCGCAGTTGACGTGAAGATCAATGGGCAAAACATCAAGTTTACTGGTAATGGTTATCATGATAAGGTATGTCTAAGAGTGCCCGTCCCCCAAGACCAAAATGATGGTTTCGATGTCAAGACCAATAGACTAACTCGGGTCTTCTACTCAGAACTGGGGTGACGCTCCCTTCTTGGCCTCGTTGAACGGCTGGTACTGGGGTCATGCGACATTTGGCGACTACAACATTGTCTTCTTCGACATGCTCGACAAAAACAACGTCGAGAAGGTGGGCGGCTACGTCTTGAAAGACGGAAAGGTTGTAGGAAATACGTGCACCACAGGCCTTCGAGTCCGACCTGTCGGCACGCCATACCCACCCACTCTGGGTTCGACCAACCCGACACAGATGACACTGAATATGACTCTGGACGACGGCACCGAGTTGGATGCTCTTCTCACAGTGAAGAAAACCCAGATTGATATTGAACTCTACAGCAGGTGGATTGGCTCTATTGACGGAACTGTTGGTGACTATGCAGCTTCGGGCTCGGCCTTGTGGGAGCAGTTCAAGGTTGCTTCATAATCTTAGTTGGCTACAGTTAGTAATAGCAGGAGGGGTTTAGGGGAATAGCTGGAGGATAAAGGAAGAGAAAAAAATGGTAAAATAGAAAAATAGAAAAAAAAGATTAAAAGAATAAAATCCACTTTTACTTACAGTGCCTTATTATCAATACTAATAAAGTATATTACTTCAAGTATTAATTTACTTTTAGGTAATATATAGAAGCTTAGTGGTCTTAAGTGGTGAGATAATTCAGGCCTTAATGTCTACCTCAACACTAAGGCCTACCCTAAGTTAATCCCTCAGACTATACTGGATACCTTCACTTAGTGGCAACGAGGGTGATCCAGCATTACTAATAATTTAATTTACATCATGTAAGTGTGTATTATGTAGCTAACAGCTGACTATAAGGTCAAGGTTTAGGCTGCAAACACAGATAAGGGGTGAGCAGACATATCAACTGATAGTTAAAGCTTTTAACATGTCAATGACACAGAATGAAAATGTATACGTGTAAGGCGTTAAATGAACCATAATTAAATCCTCTCTCAAACCAGAATATATAATTAGTGCCAACCCTTTCAGTGCGCAATACGAGCAGCAATACGGTTAGTCATATACTTCCTGGTGTTTCCAATAAAGGCGCATGCTACGATGGCACAGACTCCAAAAGCAATGCTTGTCAACCAAACATATTTCAGCGCGTATGCATATCCCCGGCGGCTTCCAATAGCTGCAGCCTTCAGTATCTCAGGAGTGACGCCAGGGACAGACGACAGGGCAGAAGGGTCCAAAATGTAGGCAGTGACGAATTGTGTGGCTGAGGTGATTGGTAGGCCTGCTGCAATAGCATATTCAGCAACGACGTAGGGTAGCTTAGACTTGAGCTTATGGTAGAAAATGTTGTAGTAGATACTATAGCCGATAGAGCCCCCAACAACACGGATGGAGAGAGACAGGGCGACACATGTGGCGATCAGTTCGTCGGGTCTAAGATGAGAGCAAGGTAGTAAGCAACGGGCTCTGAAGGGGACGCTGAGGGAAATCCGACTTACGCGACGGTAATTGCAACGGTTGCCGGTGGAACGAGGACGCCGCCAACTCCAATGCCTGAAAAGACGCCGAAGATGTAGATCAAAGCAGGAGTGTCGGGGGTCGCCGCGGCCAAGGCTCCTCCAAAAGCAGTCATCATAACGCATGAGAAGAGGAGAAGCTCTCTAGCATTTCCTTTAAACCACGAAAGAGCGCCATTGATGACCGTGGCGCCAATGGTGATCCCGAGGCCAGAGGCCAAGCCCTTGAAACCGACCTGAATAGGATCCGGATCGAACACAGTCAACGCCTCAAGCGGGTAGAAGTTGATGGACGAGTAAAAATTCAAGCCACCGACAAAGGCCACTAGGAAGGCTACTGCAACGACGCGTTGCCCTTTGAATAATGCACCTGGAACCATTGGAAACTTTGCGAACTTGGCCTCCCAGACGCAAAATGTGATGATCATAGCGATGCCGACCAGAAGAAGGGATAGGACATAGGCGGAGGTCCAAGGATGCGAGTATCCGCCAGCCTGAAGAGCAACGAGGCTGTTTGAGCGTGTTAGATCAGTCTGTAGCGATTTGACCTTCGGTGCTTAGCTAAACCGAATCGAGAGTTACTTACAAGAGAGTCAGACCAACAATGGACAGGAAAGCCCCGACGTAATCGATAGACTTGAGAATCTCCATCTTGGGTAGTTCTTCGCCTCTTCTATGAGACTGCGGAAAATATGTGAGGGCCACCACCGCAAGGCATATGCCGTTGTATATCCTGGATCGATTCTTATCAGCGCCTGTTCATGCCAAATGTCATCGCAGAGACCTACAGTGAGATCCACATGCCCCATCTCCAAGTGTGATAGGTGCTCAAGATCTGGCCGTACATGACGTACGGAACGAATGGAATAACGAAGAAGGTGACCAAAGCGAGGTAGAAACCGCGTTTCTTCACAGGAACGAGTTCCGCAATGCTACCGGCACGCAAAGCAATCAGTATATGTCCAATCAATGGGGAGCGTGGAGACTACAAACCCAGCAAGAGCGGTGAGTTCACCGACAGCAGCTCCAGCACCGGCAAGAGACATGCCAACAACCGCCTGGCCAAAAGTGTGGGTTGTGCCAACGAGGATGACTCCGATAAGGATGGTCACGCCGCCCGCGAGCGAGATGTAGCGTCGGCCGAACAGATCTTGGAGATATCCGACAAAGGGTGCCACGACGGCAATGGTCAGGGTGTTGGCGATGGGCAGCCACGAGGACTTTTCGGCCGATCCGATGTCTTTCACAATGTAGGTGAGGGAGCCGCCCACAAAGTAAAGCGGAATCTGGGCGCCTTTTGGGCATGAACATGGAGATTATTTCGGGGGATTGGGAGAGTGAACATACCTACATATAGCCCAGCAAGAGAGATGGAGGCAATAGCATGGCGCCAAGTCCAATCAACAATTCCATCAGAATCGTCTCCCTTGACGGCATGGGTGTTGTAGTTGACGTCGAGGGGCAGAGTACCGCCGTGTTCAGCTTTCTCAACCTGCTCCGAAGAGGGGGCAGAATGATCGTCTTCTTGGGACTTGGTCATGGCTGTGTTCATCCACACGGGAGAGGGGACGGTGGAGCAAAGCTTTGGGTAGATAGGATAAAGGTTGAAAGGTCAGAGTAATGTGTTATAAATGTCGTACAAAATATCCTGCCCTGGTTTATCACCTGTGTTTGGAGTCTAACGCTTGACCTTATAGGCAGCATTTAACTACATAGTACATGAATGTTAGACATGGACGCCGTATTGTGTACCAGGGGACCAAAGCTGTCAAAACGCGGGGACCCCAGATAGCCCAGCTCAAGCAGGCTAGTCTGACTTGATGAGAGGTCAACTCCTGAAACGCTCTTTGGGGTCTGGATGCGGGGCCCCGCACTCTTGGTAGTCAACCAAAAGGAGCCGTTTCCACTTTAGGCATAAACCCAAGAAACTGCCGAGTTAGCGTACTTGTCCATGTCAGATTGTCCATGTCAGAGATTTGGGAGCCTTGACTCCGACAATCTGACATGGACAACTACGCTAACTCGGCTTGGGGCTCGCCTGTCAAGGCTGTGACTAGTCCTACCTAGGACCAGTAGATGCCTGTTGGTTAATGGGAAGTTGTAATTCGTCGAATGAGGACATTACTATCCACTCTTCGCAGTCCTGCAACACCCCGAAGGTGCGCCTGTCTTGTCAAGCATGAATGCTACAACGCGTTCCACGCACCAGATAGTCTTGTCCGCTGGTTTGGGACGTCCAACTGTGGCCTGGCTATCACTACTGTACCACGGTGCAGGGACTCGCAGTGCAGTCGGGTTTCTCAATGAGGCCGAGGCTGTAGATATCAGGCCAAGACCCCCTCCCAGTTGCCTAGGATTCTGTGCTCCATCAACCGTCAACAGTGCCCGCATTATAGGCATCTAAGTCAGTCACCGCCTCGCACTCATCAACCATGACACCGACCGAAGCCACAAATTCTGAAGACGAAATGCGGGAGGCCTGGGGATATCGATTCAAATGGACCAAAGACCACCAGACCCCAGAGCAGTATGACTACCTCAAACACTCCTGTGATACACTGGGCGAGGACTGTGCGGTGCTCCTGAATGAAATGTTTCCGCCTGAACGCGGGACCCCGAAGAGCCAACAAGACAAACAGGGCTCCAATGCCAAATTTCGTGACGGAGCAAAGTCAGAGGAACGGGCCTCGAAATGGAGGGATCTACACGAGCTCTTCTGCGAGCACCATACAGAACATCCAAAGCTGCAAGAGCTCTGGGACGAGGTGAACACTACGCCCGAATGGGTCGACTGGGACCAGATTGCACGCGGCCAAGACGTACTGTACCGTTATGGCGGCGCTGCCTTCACCGGCCTTACATACCAGTCGCTCGTCGGAGGCACCGCTGGCGCTCGAGTCGCCGAGGTCTTAGGTCGAACAGGCGGTTTCAACGTGAACACTGTGTTCCGCCGTATGCTCGAGACAACCATCTACTTCATCGACGTCACCGAAAGTGTTGACAGCCTCAAATTCGGCGGCCGTGGCTTCGCCAGCTGCATGAAGGTGCGCTTCCTACACGGCACAGTTCGACATCGCATCCTCCAGCTCGCGGCCAAGCGCCCTTCTTACTTCTCCGTCGAAAAGCTCGGTATCCCCATCAACGACCTGGACTCGATCGGCACCATCGCCGTCAACTGCGCCACTATCATCTGGCAGTCGCTCCCGCGGCAGGGTATCCATATGCGCGAGCAGGAGATAATCGACTACGTAGCCCTGTGGCGCCTCATCGCCTACTACATGGGTACGCCTACTGACTTCTTCTCTTCGCCGGCCAAGGCGCGTGCTATCATGGAGTCACTGTACCTATACGAGTACAACCCATCGAGCAGGTCGAAGGAACACGCCCAGAACATCATCATCGCCATGAGTGACACGGCTCCTAGCTACGCCAGTAAGCCGTATCTCGAGGCTACTGCGCGCTGGCTTAACGGCAACCCTCTCGCTGACGCTCTGGGTATCGGCCGGCCTAGTAGGTACTACACGGTGCTGGCAGCGGGGCAGTGCCTGCTGTTCATGATTGTCTACTATGTCTGTCGTGACATCCCCGTCCTTGACCGCGCCCAGATTGGGTCGTTCCGCCGAAACGTCAGGGATTATATCAGCAACCCAGAGCTCGGTCTGGATCACCGCTCTGCCTTTAACTTCAAGTACGTGCCTAATTCTGACGAGTCCAAGCATCAAGGCAAGGGCAGGACTCTTGCTAAGACTAAGAAGATGGTATTATGTACTGCTGATCGTAAAGCGTTGGCTGTGCTGTTAATACTCGTGGGCTCCTTGGTTGCTACTACCTGGGCGGCCTTTAAGCTTGCTAAGTTTGGAGTTGGTATGGGTTTTGCTATAATGAGGAACCTTGAAGTATTTTAGAATGTTACTTTTATATAGTTCTCCTTTATTAAGGCTACATAAAAAGACTGTGATGTATTTACTTAACCTGCTTTTATACTTTACGCTTATCAGCTGTCAACGGTAATTCTAGTAATAATATATATCATTTTTTCTTCAATATCCAAGATGCTTAAACTTAAGCACATAACCTATCCTAAAGTTATAAAGGTGACTCTCGGGATTTCTCAAGCTGTTTCGTAATACGTAGGCAAGGGCTAGAGTCTCTTCTACCTAGCTGCATTCCAGGCTATACCACTTATAAGTTATTTCCAAGCCGAGGCATCCCCCGCACAGTGGTGCCATTTAGACTTTGCTAACTGGCAAGGAGTTGACAATGCCGGTATGCCGGCCGCGGCATACACCTTTACAACTGTGTGTCAATACGCCAATTTACCGAATCTATTTGCAGTCTAGGTCCGTTGCTAATAGTATACATTCAATGGGTGTTCAAGTGCCAGCTGCCGTGTAGTTGTCAGTCCACTAATCCCCAGGACAAACAGGAGAAGAAGCTACCTATTGACAACGTTTCACGCAGAAGCGATATACAACACACTACGTTCCAATAACCCCCCAGCTGTAGCAACAAACATCACACCATGACAAAGGTAGACGTGGTAATCATCGGGGCAGGATTCTCTGGTAAGTTCGAACAACGTCGGCGGTTTGGTTACGATTCAAAGAAGCTGATTGTTCCAAAGGGATTTGTATGGCCATCAAGCTGCTCGAGGCCGGAATACGCAACATCGTAATTGTCGAGAAGAGTGCAGGCTTTGGAGGGACGTGGAAAGATAATATATATCCAGGATGTTGCTGCGACAGTTGGTTCATTCAATCCTTCGCGGAGAGTGGTCACTAACTCCGCTGACCTTAGTCTTGTCACACCTGTACTCGTATTCTTTTGCACAGAACCCTAACTGGTCCAGAGCATATCCAGAACAGCAAGAGATTCTTGTAAGTACACATCCCTGTCTAGATGCGATATGTCCTGTTGATCGAGGCTCCGCCACAGAGTTATATTCAAGACGTCGCCCAGAAGTATGGCCTGTATAAATTCGTACGGTTCAGCTCAGAAGTCACGGCTGCAGAATGGAACTCCGAATCTCATGAGTGGAACGTCGGCATAGAGGTTCTAGCTGGGAAAGAGGCTGAATTCTGCGCGAGGTACACAATCAAGGCAAATTTCTTGATTGCCGGAGTTGGTCAGCTGAACGAGCCATTGTGGCCCAAAATCACCGGCCAAGAAAGCTTCCAGGGGAAAGTCATGCACTCCGCTCGCTGGGACTGGAGCTATGATTTTGCTGGCAAGCGTGTCGGCATAATCGGCAACGGTAGGCCTTTGAGTTATACGCTCTGGAGAGAAAGCAATTCTGACGATCTACTCAGGAGCTACCGCCGTTCAAATCGCACCTGAAGTCGCAAAGGTCGCTTCTCATTTAAGCGTCTTTCAACGCTCACCGAATTGGCTAATGCCGAGATTCGACGCGGAAATTCCACGATGGAAGAGGATCCTATTTGATAATGTGCCCGCAGTTCTTAGTCGGGTAAGGGCCGAGATAATGAATGCTCGTGAGTCCTACTATCAAGCTGTTAATCACGCCGATTCCTCCGACTCCTCAGCCATGAGCGCATTCTGTAAACAGCACATGCAGACTCAGCTCCCTGATCGCCCAGATCTGTGGGAGAAACTGACACCGAACTATCCGCCGGGATGTAAACGCATTCTACTCAGCGATGATTACTATCCTACATTGCGGCTGCCACACGTTACTCTCGAGACACGACATATCGACAGGATGACTGATACCGGCGTCGTTGTGAGAGAAGAACCACAAGAGAGAGAGATTGATCTTGACCTTGTCATTTTTGCGACCGGCTTCCAAGCCAAGGATTTCCTGCACGGGATTCACGTGCAAGGCGTGGGTGACCAAACTCTCAGTTCCAAATGGGCAAGGGGTGCATCTGCTCTTTACGGCGTCACGGTAGATAATCTACCAAACTTTGGAATGCTCTATGGACCAAACACAAACCTGGGCCATAACTCAATCATTCTCATGATTGAAGCTCAAGCGAGATATCTCGTCCCATTAGTAAAAAGAGTCTTGAAGAGCAGAGCCCTAGGGGGAAAGCTATCTGTCATGCCCAAAGCATTGAGGGTCCAAGAATGGAACAAAGATCTGCAGAGTAGCCTAGGAACCTCTACTTTCGCTGACCCTAGGTGTAGTAGCTGGTACAAGACAGACAGTGGACTTGTCACCAATAATTGGAGCGGAACTGTGGTGGAATATCAGGAACTGCTGTCCAAGGTTGACTGGTCGGATTACGAACTCGAGGGAGACGGGATAGAGATTCTTCCCGCGGGCAAGGAGCGTATTGGCCGCGTCGTGGAGGAGACACGTTTTAGTACCCAACAACTCGTTTCGATAACGGCTCTGTCGGCATTGACTACAGCAGTCTATGTCTATCGTCATCGTGGGGGTCGTTTCTTGAAGTACATTTTGTAGCTGTCGAGATTTGCAATAGTGTCTTGAATGCGGAAGAATGATATTTTATACACTGTTTTTCAATCAGATTCCAGCTTGCCAGCATTGCAAACTTTATCCGCTACGCAGCATACCCGACCTATCAGGTCACCTGGCCCGCATGGTTTGTCCACAGCATTAATTCTTATACACCTTAATGTCTTGGCGTCGCTAATACTCGCCCAGTTTTGTTCTTGTGACCTTTCTTAGTTTTAATTAATCATATGTAAAAATATGTCAACTCAGTGCCTAATTTTAGATCATCACTGAATGTATTGGACTTGTGGCTGAGAGCTTAAATCAGCACAGGGAACTTAGTATTTGATATACACATACGACTAAGAAGATGTAACAAATGCAATCAAGCCAAATCAATGACAACCCTTCCATGAAGCTTGCCTTCTTTCATATCTTGAAATACCCCAGTCAAGTCTTCCATCTTCCGAACCTCCACGTGTGGCTTGATAATACCACGAGCAGCAAAGTCAAGCACTTCAATAGCGTGCTGCTGATTCCCAACTGCAGAACCTACAATTTTCAACTGCTGCGAAATCATCTGCACTGGCTTAGCTCCCGCAATTGGCATCTCGTCGCCCTCGACCATTCCAACGCAGACCACGGTTCCATTAAACCGCAAAAAGCCCATGGACTGCGCATAAGCCCTCGGGGAGGCCGTGCACACAATGACTGCGTGAGCACCAAGGCCACCGGTCAATTTCTTGATCTTCGTTGTCATCTCCTCGTCGCTCGAGAAGCCCCTCACATCGACAAAGTGCTCTGCGCCCGAACTATGCACGAGATCAGCCTTGCTGTTGTCATCAACGCCGATGATGCGTAGGCCTAGAGCCTTAGACCCGAGCTGGCACGCCAGATGACCCAGGCCGCCTCCCGCCCCAGCGATGACAACCCAGTTTCCGGCTTTCGCCTGACTGCGGAGCAGAGCAGCGTAGACCGTCACCCCGGCGCAGAGCATTGGAGCAGCTATAGCTGAGTCCAGCCCTTCTGGTATGGGCGTCACATATGCAGCTGTCCCAAGCACGTATTGTTGAAAGGTGCCTGGTGTGAAGTAGCCCGAGATCTGTTGATTGAAACAAAGACCATCTTCGCGAACAATGCAAGGTTCTGCGATAACATCTTAGCTTTAAGGTGGGGATGTCAGGTGAATTACATACCGCATCTTCCACAACAGCTGGCGATCCATTTCACTCCAACACGATCTCCAATCTTGACCCCCGTAGACTCTACTCCTGGTCCCAGCTTTACAACCTTGCCCACACCCTCATGGCCGCCAACCTGGCCCTTGGGTGTTGGAGCCGGGAGCGATGTCCACTGGAGTAGTGTCAGTCTTTGTATCAGTGTGAAGGTTAATCTTGGGAGTACAGCTCCAGGCATAAAGATACATACACCATTGGTCATGACAGCCAAATCCGAGTGACAGACACCGGAATGCGTCCTGTGCAGGTCAGTATCAGCTGGCGCACGTATCTGACGTTATTGGTAGCTCACATGTTAATCAGCACCTCACCTGGTCCAGGTTCCGGCGTGTCCAATGTCGCAATCTTGGTCGAGATGGAGCCGGGGCTATCGTATACCACAGCTCTGTGCTGCTTGGGGATCTCGGGTCCCTTGATGGCCATTATGGAAGCTATCCTTGTCGAAACCTACGTTCAAGTGAAAGCGGGACTACCTTGAGATCAGAGGCCTGTATTGTGGTGTGTTTGGTGTTTTGTTGCTTTTTTCTCTTAGTCTGTGCTCACTTTGTGCTCTCAGAGATGTAAGCTGGACGAACTAAAACACGGCTTTCTGATGGGAGCAGTTACTGAGGCAAAGATGTCAGTTTCTTCAATCCAATGCGATTGCAAATTGTAGTGTATTGAGCGTGACAAACCAAAGGCTTAGCCAACGTTATGTTCTGTCTGCTGCCGAGGCCCAGCGGGGTAGGTCACAGGCAAAGGTTAAGTCGTGTCAATCATGCATCCCCGCACTGCCATCCTGACCACATTAGCGTAGTGCGAGTCAGAAATCAGTAGTCAGTGCTAAAGAACCGAGGCTGTACGTTAGTAAGCCAATGGGTATCGTGACAGAGCTGTCAACTCAGACGAATGGCCTGATACAGTTGATACTGACTCCCTGTTCATAGCGAGTGAATATAAGTGTTTCCGCAAAACCAGATGGATTTGCCAAATAACCAGAGCGGAGATTTGACATGATCTCAACCTTCTACGTTAGTTCCTACACCTCTGTCGCCACATAATCCAACCACTACAAGATACAAGATGCCACTGATCTCTGAAATATGTTTCCCAGACGGCAAAAGCTACAATCAGCCTCTAGGCCTGTATGATTGTGTTCCTCCTGTCCATGATGGCATCGGTCTAAACTACAGTACCAAGGTTCATTGACAACGAATTTCGTGAAAGCATAAATGGCAAGACCTTTGAAGTTGTAAGTTGTTTCTCAGAATATTGTTGCTGAGCCGGCTGCTGATCGACACAGGTTAATCCTACGTACGCGAACCAGAACCACGCAATTCCTCAGTACTGATACCCAGGACAGCACCGAGGAGGTCATCGCCCACGTCTCCGAGGCCGGGGCCGAGGACGTTGACTTGGCTGTGGCAGCCGCGCGGCGAGCGTTCAAAGGCCCATGGCGTAAGACAACCCCCGAAGATAGGGGAAAGTTGCTGCGCAGAGTAGCCGATCTGATCGAGAAGAACCTCGACTTGCTGGCCAAGGTTGAGACGCTCAACAACGGCAAGGCTCAGCAGTGGGCGATCGGAGATGTCAAGCACTGCGTTTCCGTGTTCAATTACTACGCAGGTTGGGCAGATAAGATGGAAGGTAAAGTGATTGATGTTGATACGGAGCGCTTTAACTTCACCAAACGTGAGCCGGTATGTGCTGAGCATCCTAAATGAACGACACACTTGCTAACTTGACTCGTTTTGCGTAGTTTGGCGTTTGTGGACTTATCGTCCCATGGAACGCGCCTCTTGTCCTCATGTCCTGGAAAGTAGCTCCAGCTCTTGCAGCTGGCAACACAGTCGTCGTCAAAACCTCAGAGCTAACACCGCTGTCTGCTCTTTTGTTAGCTGACTATTTTAAGAAAGCGGGAGCTCCAGCCGGTATCTTCAACGTCGTCTCTGGCTTCGGCGCTGTGGCCGGCGCCGCCCTTGCCTCTCACATGGACGTTGCCAAGATATCATTCACAGGCTCGACCACGACTGGGCGCGCTATTATGCAGGCGGCAGCCAAGTCCAACCTTAAGCCGGTGACCCTCGAGCTGGGCGGTAAAGGCCCCAATATTGTGTTTGATGATGCAGACTTCGATGCGGCTGTAGAGTGGATTACATTTGGCATATTCTATAGCTCCGGGCAGGTCTGTTGCGCTGGCTCGCGCGTGTACGTGCAGGCTGGAATTTACGACAGGTTCTTGGACGCTCTTAGGGCTAGGGTAGCCCTGATTTCAGTGGGCGATCCGTTTGACATAAACACTTTCCACGGGCCGCAGACCTCCAAGGCTCAGTTTGATCGAATTTTAGGGTATGTTATATCCATCCCTTTTCACGTTTCTCTAAGACCAACTGTAAGTAGATACATCAAGAGCGGTGTGGACGACGGCGCAAAGATTGAGGCTGGTGGCGCTCGTTGGGGCGAAAAGGGCTTCTTTGTCCAGCCGACGATCTTCTCCGGTGCCTCTCAGGATATTAAGATTATGCGCGATGAGATCTTTGGGCCGGTATGCGTCGTCTCCAGGTTTGAAACCCAGGATGAGGTAGTTCAGGCTGCGAATGCAACCTCATATGGCCTCGCCAGCGGAGTACATACCAAGAACATCGATCGTGCTCTCAACGTGTCTAATCTCCTCGAGACTGGCACCGTTTGGGTTAACCAGGTTCGTACTCTTCTCAACGCCTGTTCTTTGCTAACTTTTGTTCGCGCCAAGTACAATACTATTCATCACCAGCTTCCATTTGGAGGATACAAAGAAAGTGGAATTGGTCGCGAGCTGGGAGCAGCTGTGTTGGAGAGCTACACGACCATCAAGACAGTCTCTGTCCGGCTATCAGGGACACAGTGATGAAAGCTGTAGATATGATATTCGGTGACAAACCTGAAAATAGAAACCAAAGATAAAAGCAAAATGGATGAACAATGTTACGATTGGGCCTTGACATATAAGCTCAAGTGACTCATTCTAATTAAAGTAGATCACTATTGTATTTTCTATTTAGGAATATCGTCAAGCATTGCTGTCAATAGTAGCCAGTCTTGTTCTCCTTCTTCGTCGATATGAGGAGGAGAATCAGGAGATACTTGACACTCGCCAGTCTTTTGTTTCAGCCAGTCATCATCATCTGACCCAGCACACAGCAAATTGGAAGGTAACGGCGGTATGTAGCTCGTTACCACGGCAGATTTCATATACCACGAGTCCAGGTTCCTGTATGCTTGATTGAAATCCTCGGAGAAACTATATACCCCTTTTGCGGGCTGATACCTGCAGGTATCTCTCAGGTCGTATGTCCATCTAAATCCAATATCGCTAGCGAACTGGGCCGCGAGGCTCTCGGGCGCGTAGTTGATGCCGAAAAGAATCAGGTAATCGCGCACTTCGGGCCTAAATCTGTCAGAAGGACCTAATCTTGAGTACGCAGGCATAGCTTGGCTAGGGATTGTTCACCATACAAAGTAATCGACCAGCCTTGAATGCTCCGTCTGAGATTGCAATGGACTATTTGTTATCTTGGTCAGGAATGGCCTACGCGCGACACAGGGGGTTTGCCTATTGCGCACCTTGGATTCATGTAAGCAGGGGGTCTTCTGCTCGATGGAAGTTGTGGGTTCAGTTTGACCTGTTCTTCCTCTTAGCACACACTCCTAGGCTGTATTTGGCATGGGTTAGTACCATGAGCATAGACCGGATCACCCGAAGCATCGCCATCCTTTCCACTGCCCCGCTGCGCCAGAGAAAACCCTCATCGACAGTCTGCAACATCAGCCAGCCGATATCGAATGGGTTCTTTGCCCTCGCAGCATCCCAACCGTCCAGTACCGCTCTGATATTAATGTCGTCGTCGATCTCGGGGTCCGAGAAAGCGTGCCCAATCGCGTCGCTCTCTATTGTAACGAGCGCTTGGCTGAAAGCTTGGAAATAATCTCGCTGCTTGTCGCCGCAGTTGAGATCGAGGGCTGGGTACAGGCGGTCGAGTGACTCTTGATGGGGGTGGCATGCTGGATTGTGCGTATCTGGGACATGCCTGGAGCCCTTATCGTTGGGAGGACGTGATGCGGAACAAACCGTGTCATCCAAGTCGTCATCAGCATGGTGCTTTGAGATTGAATTGGTTGCAAGCTTGGCGATCTGAGCCAAAGTTTGTTTCAGGCTGGCAATCTCGTCGAACTGCTGCCTTAATTGCTCAGAAACAGTCGGCCCAGAATTACTTTGGGCTTCTGTGAGCCTTGCGACGCTCCTCTCGAGATGGGCGATATATGCTTTCGTCTTTGCTCGGGATGCCTGCTGGGACATACGATCGCTGGCCCTCTTTCGTTCGCGTCGAGTGAGGTTGGCATCGTTGCGCGTTGTAGTCAAGGCGCCAAGGCCCTGGGGAGAAGACGTGCTGTCCGTTCCCATGTCGAGCAAGTTGTTGACAGCGGATGTGAGGGAGGTAGAGAAGAGTGCGGGGACAGCTCTGGGATGCAGAGGCTCAGTCAGGCTGTCGCCCAATCCAGGAGCAGTTCTTCATTCCCCAGACTTCATAGCTTCAGTACAGGGAGAGGGATCCGAGCGTAGAGGTCCGTGAGTGCCGAGGGCCTATAGTAGAACTAGCCCTTACTTAGTCAAGCTTCGGTTCGTTTGCAGCCCCTGGGTGCAAATCCCTTTGAAATGCGGGGTATGCAACCGAAGTTAGTGAGCAAGACGTCTTCTTGTCAGTTATGGCAATGAGATCATTGTCTACTCTGATCTGTGTTGACCTCTCGACAGCGATACAATGCTGGGCTCTCGGGGTGTAAGACGATAATTCCCTGTTGTTTATTCTTTACCATTATCTCGATCAAGTTACACTCCCTTGAACCGCAACGACTCTGCAGAAAGTTCCAATCTCAGCCCGGTAAGCCTCTAAACGAGAACGGCCCCCATAAACCTTTTATCCTCTCTTGTGCTGCCACGGCACCGCTGACCCTGTCTCGTCCCGCAGGGCTAGGTCAATCATAACATGTACCCCGCGCGCGCCGATCATTCTACCAGGCTTGCAGAACTATAAACAACCTCGGCTCTGAGAATCTAATTGCCCCATATGATCTGAAGTCAATATTTAGAATGTACCTCTTTAATTGAAGGTAAAGGTCCCAGAGGTGTCGCTGCTAATGATATCTGGTGGCATGCCGTAGCCCATTACCGACATACAGACCATGCTGTCTAGACTCCTACGGAATCGTCTTTCGCAAAGGAACTTCCGTGAACGCAATTCAAGGTACGTCAAAGAGTTAGAAACCGTTCAAACCTCAACATGGTATCAGAGAGCGAACGAAATCGACGCCTCCTACATGAAGCCTAGGACCTGAGAACCGAAACACTGCAGCTGAGGTCCAAGGTCCTCAAGCTTTCCTCTCGCTGAATGCCATTAGCTTGCAGATTGGCAAGATTCTCTACATAGACGGGCCACCGGGGTAGCTACTGCGACGTAAGGAAACAAGCAGCGACTTTGAAGATGGCCTGGCCCATTCCGCGGATGACGATAAGAGCAGTGTCGAGCAAAGATTCCAACACAACATGGGTTGTTAAGTAGAGATACGAACTCTACAAATACTTCAAAGTATAAGTTACTATACTATAAGATTAGCTTAATAGGCAGGATATTTATACATCGATTGAAGCTCGAATACCAGGAGGATCTCCTAAATAAGTTCAAACTAAGGGTGCAGACGTCGGTTTAGCAATGTTGGAATCAAGAGATGTCAATGTTGTCTAGCACCAAGAGACTGTGGTCTCAAATAAGGATGTCATTATGGGTTTTCTCTTAGAAGAAGGAAGATGCAGCAACCAGAATTTATGGAATTCTTTGAGCTATTACAGCAAGGCGATGCACAAACGCAATTAATTGAGTTAGCCACACCGGATGACCTTTGCTTAGGCATTGAGGCTTTCATATTAATCCTAAACAATAAAAGATAATCTACCAAAGTAAATTGAAATACAAAATTATTTACTCATAAATAGATAATATAGAAGATAATAAACAATGTATTTTAAATAA